>LFYR01000167.1:135730-411267 GCA_001185155.1 Zostera marina | reverse complement strand
AGGACCCTATAAAAGGGGTCCTTGGGGGACCTTTACCCTCAAGTCATTCCCACTTGACACACACCAACCAGAGCAATACTTGGAGCCTGAATCGCCTACTCCCAAGAGAGTCGCCGATTCCCCTCCCCTTCTGCAGGTACATTGACGTAGAGCGTGCGTCGTGGACTCCAAATTAAGCCTCTGGCCCTCCTCGCGACCCCGCGAGCCTACTGGTAGCAGATTTCGTGCTTCATCATCAAATAAGGTCAAAGATTTTTCCTCATCTGATAAGTTTACACCTATAGCATTAAGCTGATCAGTATAGTGTTTGAATTTTTTTAAGAAATCATTTAAGCATGAAAATTGATTCCTAGGTAAATTCCTCAAGGATGCAAGCAATTCAAACTCTCTAGCTTTTGATATAGGTGCAAAATATTGAGAAAAAGCATTCCATACTTCAGTGGTGGTGTTATAGCCTTCCACTACTCCCATCGCTTCCTCAGATAAGGAAGAAGTTATCCAAGCTTTTACAATTCTATCCGTCTTATTCCATGCAATGTAATCCGGATTTGTACACTTTTCACCATTAGATCCTATCACAAGTTCCCTAGGTTGCTCTTCAGATCCATCCAGAAAACCTTCCAAACAGTTGCTTTCAGTCAGGGCCACGATCTAATTTCGCCAACACATATATTTTCCATCACCAAGCTTGATTGTTACAAAGTTTCTGATATTAACTTTGTGCAAATCAGGGTATCTCGATGATCCAGCATGAGAAGAACTTACCATGGCAACTGAAGATTCTAATCTGAAAAACCAAGAAAGAAAATGGAGGAAAAGAAATGCAATAGAATTGAAAGAGAAAACAGAAAACAATCGACTAGAAAGAATGAACAAGCAAGAAGTCTTTATATTATTTATTAAGTTTGTTAGATCTAACAAACTTAGAATTTTATGCTTAGTCCCTCCAAGATCATTAATTAAAACTATATTGCATAAACAAACTATAATTATAAATAACATACTATTTATTCTAAATTTTTTAATGTTTTGATAAATCAAGATTATTAAGGATAAATTCATTAATTTCCCTATAAGTAATGGATAATTTTTAATAAAATCTAAATACCACTCTGTAATATCCATTGAAGTTTTAGAAAAAAATTTAGAAATTAAACACTCTGTAAAAAAGGATTTGAAAAATAATTTATAGAGTATCCTCTTATTAAGCCACTAAAATAAAAAATTACTAAACTAACAATGTAAAGAAATTTTAAAGAAAATATGCCATTGTGATCTATTAAATATATGAAAACATTAATCACAACAAAACCTAAAAATCCTTTTTGAAAGAAGTAAGACAGAAGAAACGACAGAACAAAAAAAATACAGAAATGAGAAAGAAAGAACACAACCTGGCCAAGAATCCTCAAGATCGTCGATGAGAATGGACGATGGCTTCTAAGACAGGCTCCGATACCATGTAAACTCTGATCCATTTTATGGATATAGAGAAAGAAGAAGGATGAATGAAGATTGAGAGGAAAAAAAAACCAAGATTGGGTTGAGAGTAGCAGCCGCAAGAGAGAGAAGAAGATGAGATTTAAAACCCTAAAATCCTAAAGATGATATTTCATTAAAAGAAAAAGGCTTTAAAAACTTTATAATATTTTTACACATTTTAGTCTTATATAAGCTAAACTAAAACTGGTATATTTACACATAGACCCATTAATACTATATATCTAATAATCATAGAAAAACTGTCATTTTCGACAGTGCATTCGTGAGGTAACATTTTCTTATATTAATGATTATTATTAAATTATTATTGCTACTTTATTATATCCTGATGTATATTTTTTTTCAAATAAATAACCTGATGTTTTCTTTATCTCAGTAACGAGAACGTCGATGTATTTACCTGGTTGTTTAAAACCTTCGTTGAGTGTATAGGGACTGTTACAAAATCTATAATTACTGATCAAGATCTTACAATGAAGGGTGTCATTGCAATTTATTTTCCCTCAACATTTCACTGACTTTGCCGATATCACCAATAAGTTGTCAACTAAAGTCCCCACTGTTTGTTGCGACACCAATGCCTTGAATTTATTTTATCAAATTATTTAGTGCGTGCAACTACGGCCGTAATGCTATTTACACTTGGTACTCTTGCAAATGATCGCATGCGATGATGGTTAGCCTTATTGTAATGCTATTATGACATTGTGCAATAGTCAGGTCCAATATTTTATTAGCGCTTGCAACTACGCTACTAATGCTATTATTACTTTGTACTTTTGCAAATTAACACATGAGATGATGGACACCTTTATTGTAATGTTATTATGTATTTGTGCAATGATCAGACCCAACAATTTGTTAGCGCTTGCAACTAAGCTACTAATACTAATATTACTTGGTACTATTGCAAATGATCACATCATATCCTTATACGACTTATTGCAATGCTATTATGTCTTCGTGTAATAATCAACCCAACGATTTGTTAGTGCGTTCAACTACGCTATTAATGCTACTACTACTTGGTTATCTTGCAAATGATCACATGAGATGCTTGTACAATTTATTTTAATGCTATTATGTAATTGTGCAATGATCAAACTCAACGATTTGTTAGTGCGTGCAACTAAGCTAATAATGCTATTATTACGTGGCATTGTTGCAAATGATCATATGATATGATGGTTAGTCTTGTGATAATGCTATTATGTCTTTATGGAATGATCACATTCAACAATTTGTTAATACGTGCAACTACGCTACTAATGCTATTACTACATGGTTGTCTTGCAAATGATCACATGCTATGCTGGTTAGCCTTATGTTAATGCTATTATGACATTGTGCAATGATCAGACCCAATAATTTGTTAGTGCTTGCAACTAAACTACTAATGTTATTATTACGTAGTAATTTAACAAATGATTACATGATATGTTGGTTAGCCTTATGATAATGTTATTACGACTTTGTGCAATGATCAGACCCAACGATTTGTTAGTGCGTGCAACTACGCTACTAATGCTATTATTACTTGATACTTTAGCAAATAATCACATGATACGTTGGTTAGCCTTATTATAATGCTATTATAACATTGCGCAATGGTCATACCCAATATTTTGTTAACGCTTGCAACTACGCTACTAATGCTATTATTACTTTGTACTCTTGTAAATTAACACATGAGATGTTGGGTATCCTTATTGTAATGCTATTATGTATTTGTGCAATGATCAGACTCAATAATTTGTTAGCGTTTGTAACTAAGCTACTAATGCTATTATTACTTGATACTTTTGCAAATGATCACATCAGATGCTTGTACGACTAATTGCAATGCTATTATGTCTTCGTGCAATGATCAAACCCAACGATTTGTTAGTCCGTTCAACTACGCTATTAATGCTACTACTATTTGGTTATCTTGCAACTGATCACATGAGATGCTTGTACGCCTTATTGTAATGTTATTATGTTTTTGTGCAACGATCAACCCAACAATTTGTTAGTACGTGCAACTACGTTAATAATGCTATTACTACATAGTTGTCTTCCAAATGATCACATGCTATGCTGGTTAGCCTTATAGTTATATGCTATTATGACATTTTGCAATGATCAAACCCAATAATTCGTTAGTACGTGCAACTACGTTATTAATGCTATTATTATTTGGTTATTTTGCAAATAATCACATTAGATGCTTGTAAGACTTATTATAATGCTATTATGTCTTTGTGCAATTATCAGACCTAACAATTTATTAATACGTACTACTAATGCTATTACTATTTGGTTGTCTTGCAAATGATTACATACGATGCTGGTTAGCCTTATTATAATGCTATTATGACATTGTCCAATGATCTGACCCAATATTTTGTTAGTGTATGCAATTACGCCACTAATGCTATTATTACTTGATACTCTTGCAAATGAACACATGAGATGCTGGTCAGCCTTATTGTAATGATATTATGACATGGTGCAATGATCAGACCCAATAATTTGTTACTGCGTGCAACTAAGCCACTAATGCTATTACTACTTATTACTCTTGCAAATGATCACATGAGATGCTGGTCAGCCTTATTGTAATGCTATTATGTATTTGTGGAATGATCAGACCTAACAATTTGTTAGTGCGTGCAACTACGCTATTAATGTTATTACTACTTGATTATCTTGCAAATGATCAAATGAGATGCTTGTACGACATATTGTAATGCTATTATGTATTTATGCAATAATCAGACCCAACAATTTGTTAGTGCGTGCAATTACGCTATTAATGCTATTAATACTTGGGTTATCTTTGAAATGATCACATGAGATGTTTGTACGACTTATTGTAATGCTATTATGTCTTCGTGAAATGATCAGAACCAATATTTTGTTATCGTTTGCAACTAAACTACTAATGCTATTGCTACTTGGTACTATTGCAAATGATAAAATGAGATGCTTGTATAACTTATTCTAATGCTATTATGATATCGTGCTATTATAAATTATTCTAATGTTTTCGTACAAATACCACTACAAGAACACAGACCTTTAGGGACGGATTTAACGACGGATTCTGGCCGTCCCTAAATCTAAAGAAGGATTTTGTGGAAAATCCGTGATCCTAGGGACGAAGGATTTTGTGGAAAAGCCGTCCCTAATTCTGATTTTTCGTGAATGGTCGGCGACGGCTCTCCGGTGAACCGTCGCCGCCCTTGAAAATTAAGGACGACTTTTTATTAAGCCATCCCTAAATATGTCGAGTTTTTTTTAGGGATAATAATTAGAGACGGCCTAAGAAAAAACCGTCCATAAAAGGATAAATTAGAGACCTATAGAAAAGCCATCCCTAAATGGTTAATTATTTTTTAACCTCAGAAGTTTTAAAAAATTAAAGTTTAAATTAAAACCTAAAAAAATCAAATTTATAAAATCAAATTAAAAAAAATGTAAAATACCCAACCCTTCAATCCCTAAACCCAAACCCCAAATCGATCTATAAACCCCAATCACTCCTTCCCGATATTGAATTTATCGCAAGTCCTCCCTCCCTATTCCGATTCTGATTTCTCCATTCCATTCCGTCGTTCCGGCAGCGGCGACTTCCGATTGTGTTTTCCGACAGTGGGGATTTCATATTCTTTTCCGGCAGTGGAGATTTCTGATTTTTCCGGCATTGGGGATTTCTGATTTTTCCGGCAGTAATCGTCGACGTCCGGTGACTTGCTTCAAACAGGCAATGAATTCATCTATTTCTATTTCTATTTCTCAGATTTAATCTATTTCAGACTATGTCTCTCTGATTTGTCCGGTAATTTTTTCAATACTGCAAGTTGTAATGTTTTCAATACTGCAAGTTAATGAATCTTTTACTGCAAACTGTATGAATATTTCACGGAATACATTGGGAGAGGAATTGAGTTTACTCTCTTCTATACAAACAATTCGGTTCTCTCATAAAACAATTTAGATGTGTTGGTGTGTGGGTTCGCCGGAGTCATCTCACAACCACAACTTAGTATCAGTTTACTCTCTAGATTTATCAACCCCTTCCCCTGTTGGACCAGGGGAGGTATTTATAGCTTCATGTTGCTGACCTTGGGCCCATCGTGGACTCGTGCGTTGGGCTCGTCCCCTCGCCTGGGCCGCCGACGGGTCCTGTTCGGTCCATGGTACCAACAAGATGAAAATTAACAAGTTAGAAGTGACAAGAGAATATAATATTGTAAATCTTAGAATGAGATAATTGGTAAAGCAATAATTTTTTCAATACCCTGAGTTTTATCTAAAGCTAGTGATTGAAAATTATGCACTAAAGATGGATTTTAGTTTCATCGAGATAAAAGTTTTTTTTTATTAAGTTGGAATTATGTTAAAATAATAGAGGGCCGGCTAGCCAGGTTCAAACACAATGAATAGAGAGATTCAATTCTTATCATGTTCATGTTTATATAGTTCTTCCAAAAGCATTAAATTGGTAATGTCTACCTCAAAGAAAAATTAAATTCACAAGAAATTAGAGCATTAATCTCAATCAGGCTGTTTTTTTTTGTAAACATTAGCATCAAAGAAACAGCTAAGGTCTTTAAGTATCTCTTTAGCTATGGCTTCAGGAGGACGTAGGTTGTGGTAGTTGACTAGCTATATTGTTGTAAAAATAATATATGTTCACTTACTTCACTCCTACTTTTGTGATAGTAAAATTCCCATCACATCTATACCCTCAAATATACCCATTGATCTCTCATTACTTTATCTAGGGAGAAGAGGATACAAATGCAAATTATAATGCATCGTTGTGAAATGTAATCAGTATTTTACATTATAGCACCTATGTTATATTATATATTAAGCAGTTATGTAAAGGAGAAGTTATCTCCTCCGACCCGACCCAGATCCGCTTAATGCATTTCTGAAATTTAAATTATGATTTCTGAATTCATTCGTTTCTTTATTAGCAATGGATAACTTTGATTTTATTGATAATTTAGGTGATGCCCAAGCAAGTAGGATTTCATACAAGAATAGGTGTTTACAAGTTGTACCACTACCTCGATCATTACAATTTCTTTGGTTCAGGATATCGATCGTCAGCCATGTCGATAATAGATGATTATCTCAGGATGCTCCATGTTTAGAACCAAACACCATTTATTCTTTACAGAACATCATCGTATATTCATAAGATATTTTTCGGCATCATCGATTCAAGCATTTTTAAGCTTCGTCACCATCTCCTCGGTGCTTTTCAGAGCATCCCCATAGATGCTGATCTACTGTAAATCAACAATGGTGCAAGCAGTGGAGATCAACACAATCAGATTCATTCAAACATGTAATTTAATGATTGATTGTATGAAATAGAAGCATTTTCTTACCTCTTCAACTTCGCCCTCAAGGTGGTGTTTCTTATGTCGAATATTTCAATGTATGTTCACTTCCCAAATGATCATTATTTCTATTTCAATTTAACAAGTCTTCATATTTATTAACCTAATTTATTTAATTTTTAATTTCTTCTTCTCAGGTGCATATAAAATATAAGATATTGCAATTAGAACTAATGCTTGCAATGTTCAAGTGTCCATGTGAATTCAATGGCTTAAATATACCAAGCAACAAAAGAGAATATTTCAATGCCATGATGATTTAATAATTGTATAAATGATTGACAATGATTGACAATGAAATGCTATGAATTTTGAATGATCGATAATTTAATATTTTAAATGAATTTTTATTTTTCTTTAAATTGAATGTTTATAAATTAAATGCTTGTGAATGAATGTCTATTTTCAGGTAAAAGAATGGATGTGTAAGGTTCCTAAAAAGCACTCATTCAAGTTTCGACAACAAAAATTTGTCGACATTATTAATTAGCGACGGTCTAGGGACGACCAGTTAAAACAGGAAGTAATAAAAATAATAATTAGGGACGGCCTACGGACGGCTATTCTGAAATTTAGAGACGGCTTAGGGATGACAATGAAAATTTGGACGTCAAATAATTAGGGACGGATCAGAGACGGCTTGGTCCTAACCCCATCTAACCCTAAATTCTAATTAGTGACGGCCAATGCCGTCCCTAATCCTTCCCTAATAATTAGAGACGGATATGAAGACCATCTCTAAAAATTTAGCGAGGCGACTTTCAGGGAAGGATTAGCGACGGTCAAAAGCGAGACGGCTTTTGATGATTATCGACGGATTCTGACCGTCGCTAAAAGTCAGTAATCTGGTAGTGTGCACAGAAATATTAAATGTCATACTCTTTGTTTCTCAATGGGGACTAATATTTTTTCGATTTTAGTCCAGTCGTCTTTTTTTCCATCTAGGTTTTTTTTCAATGTTAACCATTCATTAGCATTCAATAGTCTATTTGGAGATTTACCGTAACATTTTTTCTACATCACTCATTTATATTTGACCATTATAATTTCTGCATCAATTATTTACCGACAAAGGAAATGCCTGTAAAATCATAACATTTGGATTGGGTGCAAGAATTTTACTAATCTATGTCTCATATGGTCACATATCATCTTTTTCTTCAGAACCTGTATAAACATAGATATACACTGTACCGAAGTACGTTGAATTATCAAATAAAAACAAACAACTTATTTCTAATTTTTATATCGTTAACGGAGGAATATGTACCGGTCCCTTTACAAGCATGTAGCCAGTAATAGATATCAAAGATGCCGAATCGCAGAAGTCGTTGTCGAGTGTAATCATTCCATCTGATGCTGCCCTCTCCATTAACTTGTTGAACTCTAGACACTCTTCTTTGCTGATTTTACGGCGGATCAATTTATTTAGGTCAATTTGTTCTCTTAAGATAAGGTCATGCTTTCTTCTGACTTGGTTTACCTGTATATGAAAATAACAATTTATTACAATCTATGTAGATTAAGTAAATATTATATATTTTATAACTTACATATCGTTCCTTAATTCGTTTAACCATAGAGTCTGGTTTTGGCTTTAAATAGACTATAGTTATGTGAAAATATCGAGCCAGGATTTTAAACGACCCAAAGTTAAATTTTAAAGATTAATTTTTTTTTATAATTTTATATGAAGTTATTTTTGATAAGTTTTCAAACTTTGCTACATAAATAAATAAAATGAATAGTAAATTTTTTTTGGATTTTATAGAATTATTGATTCCTAAATCCTAATTTAATAATTGTGTAATTCGCGATTCCCCAAATCCCAATGGAGTAATATTAAATGCTGGGCTGTATATGTTAATGTTAGGAAAATTAGATAATTTGATAGACAAATGGCAGAGCGTAGGAAGTGACACTCTAAACCTATTCTTCAATTTCTTCTACTCTACATTTAGCTCGTAGCAGGTTTTAAATTTTTTCACCCGGTAACCGGTTTTACAAAGTTCACAAAACAAGCAGCTGATTTTTACAAGCCGTTTATTTCAATTTATTTTTTTGTACGGCCCGGATCAGTCAGCGTTCGCATGCGAACCCTTCGCAGCTGATACGGACCGTATTATTTTATCCTGTTACAAAGTTATTATTTTACCCCTATTATTTTATAAGTGCATTTATATAATATTTTATATAAAATTTAGAGGGTTTTATGTAAAATATCATTTTAGCTATATTATATAAACGATAAACATAGTTAATCAATAAACCGATACTATTATTAATCGTGTCAAAATTTTAGACATTAACCTAACATTATTATGAACGTATTGTGTTAAAATTGTGTGGTGTTTTTTTATAAATTGTATATGTAATTGTCACCTTTAATTATATTGTTTCCCTATGGATGAGAAGGTGATCTTTCAACCCGATAAGCTAACCCGTATAAATCATGATTCTGACCGCATTACTGGATGGATTGTAATTTGTTTGTCCTTTCATAAGATATTTTCGGAAACTGAGTTTAGTCCACTGATGATGTTGTCAAGTCAACATCTTCTAACTTGATAAAAAGTGAGAAACAATCAAACAATTGTTGTTACTTGTTAGGCAAGAATGAATACACGCAACACATCGTGATATTACACGTGTCATTTAGATGAGATAGTTTGTGAGATATTTCAATCTCAGCCATTAAATAAATTCTCAAGATTATAATTTTATTTTGAATAAAAAAAAAATCAAAATTATGGTGAACTTATTATTGAACCTTGTATTGTGTTCAACATCAAATAATTGAACGCGTGAATATCGAATGGTGAGATTAAGACTTCCGTTATTGTTTAATGGGCCGAGCATGAGTAGAATTGACGCACCATTTGGTTTCGAATTTCGATTGCTTCATTTTAGATTTTTATGTTGAAGTATTTATGAACCGATCCTAAAAAAAAATCTATATTATATTATATGCTCTAGAGAAAATCCAAGATATTAACTCTATGTCTTCTGTGAACAGTTTAAATTGTTTAATAATTTATTTTTTTGAAGCAAAATTGTTTAATAATTGATATGGGTGAGACTGATTGTGTCTGGTGTAGTTGGCGGTGGTTACTGTTGTTGGAACAAGGGAAGAAGACAGGAGACGGAAGAAAGAAGAAGCTGACTGATTGATTGTCTGACTATGACGACGAGGCGGATGGGCCAACCTGCATGTCTATCTATTTTCAGACGACCATAAAAGTAAACAAACTGGGAGGGAGCTCAATACGTCAATCATCGGCGCCGCTTTAATTACTTCTTTCAACGGGGGAAGAACAATGGATTGGAGAAGTTTACTTTTTCTGGTGTTGTTTTCTCAGCATCATCTGGAGCTCTGCTTCACTCTTAACGACGAAGGTGGGTTTTTTTTTTGAGAATATTCTGTCTGTTTTTTTTTTAGAATATTTTATCGTTTTGGGAATTTTGCAGGGATGGCTTTGCTCAGAATCAAGGAGATGGTGGAGAAAGATCCTTACTCTTCGCTGGAAAATTGGGGCGTAGATGGAGATGAGTCAGATGACAGCAGCCCATGCTCTTGGTTTGGGATTTCATGCGAAAATAAAAGGGTTGTATCTCTGTAAGTGACGGTTATTATTCATGACTAATCTCACATTCAGATTTTGCATGTAACTAATTGTCTTCTCTATGTTGCAGTAACTTGGAAGATCTTAGGCTCAAGGGAGTTCTCAGTCCTGAGCTTGGGAAGCTTGTTCACCTGAGATGTCTGTAAGTTCACAGTTCACATCTACAATTCATCTATTTTGTATTTCTAGTTTTCATCTACAATCAATCTTTCACATTTTTACAGTAATCTGCACAACAATTCTTTTTATGGGAACATTCCTCTAGAAATTCATGACTTACAGAATATCAAGTATCTTGATTTGGGGTACAATGATTTTGGTGCTTCATTTCTGTCTGATATAAGCAGGTTCATCTCCTTAGACATTCTGTGAGTGACTCAACTCACTCATCTCGATCGATTATTCTTTTTCTACGATCAAAATTTACATTATCTTATGTATGTATGTATCTCAACATTCTCAGGGTGCTTAGCCAGAAACAACTACTAGGTACCTTTTCAAATCAACCTGCTGGAACCGATATTTCTTCCAAGATCCAAGTTAACGATGATATTCTGACTTTGGATGGGAAATCATTCACAAGGTGCTAATGACACTGCCTCTTCATATCAGGCATTCATTAACATTGGTTTAACAAAAGAAATACCGAGTCTATAAATTTTTTCTACCACAGGAGTTTTGGAGATGCAACGATACGCAAACTTCTACAAGGGGAATCTGGAATTCAGAAATCTTCATCCAAGAAATATATGCCTATGTTACTACCTAAGGTTTCTGCACCAAAAGTATTTTACATGAGAGCAATCCATTCATCATCACCACCACATGAACAATTCGCTCCAACAATCCTACCTTCCCTGGATCCGACAGTTGCCGTCGACTCACCGATGATTTCTTTTAAGAAAAGAAGTCCCTTACTTATTCCATTAATAGCCAGTGGGGTTGTTTTGTTAGTCATTGTGGCTTTTTGCATAATCTATTTTAGATCCGCGAAAGCTACTTCAGTCAGGCCATGGGTGACTGGTTTAAGCGGTCAGCTTCAGAAAGCATTTGTAAAAGGTTAATTTCTTGTTAGACTCAATTCCTTGTGTTTTATTCACGTTATCCTCCCAAATATGACTTGGGGGACATTTTTAAATCGTACACAGGCGTGCCACAAGTTATGTTCTCAGAGATTCAGATAGCATGTGAAGATTTCAGTAATATAATTGGTTCTTCCTCAAGCTGTATGATCTACAAAGGAACACTTTCTAGTGGAGTTGAAATTGCAGTTACCTCTGTTATTCCCAATTTAAGCAAGGATTGGGCAAGGCAATCAGAAGCTCGATTTCAGAAGAAGGTATGGTCTTTAATTTTGCATTCTATTCACGTTCATTGATGTTTATTTGCTGCATGTTTAATAACTAAACTATTGAATTTTCTAATACATATATATTTATTTAGATCAAAACATTATCCAAATTGAACCATAAAAACTTTGTGAATCTTCTTGGATATTGTGCGGAAGACACGCCTTTTGCGAGGATGATGGTTTTCGAATACGCACCAAATGGAACACTTCACGATCATCTTCACAGTAAGTATCAACACATACTTTTTTTATATGTTTCATTACATGAAAAAAAATCTCATCTTTCCATCACAGACAAAGAAGCAATGGATCTGAACTGGCCTGCACGGATGCGAATTACAATGGGAATAGCATATTGTATCGATCACATGTTTCAATTAGATCCTCCTATTTTTCCCAGCATCCTCAACTCAAATTCGATATTACTCACAGATGATTGTTCTGCAAAGATCTCTGATACTGAATTGCTTGACAACACCATCACTTGTGCTGGAAACTCAGGTCCACTGATTAGTAAAAATCTGAACAAAGAAGATACCATCTACCAATATGGAATGTTATTATTGGAAATAGTAACAGGGAAATATCCGTCTTCTGAAATCGACGGAGAACTTTTAATGTGGGCTTCTGACTACCTTGTGGGAAGAAAACCTCTAACAGACATGATCGACCCAATGCTGAAAAACCAAATAGAGGGCGAAGATTTTACCCAATTATGCCGTGTTATCACATTCTGCTTAAACCCTGATCCAAAACAGAGACCATCTGCCCGAGATCTGGCAACATTGTTAAGAGAAATCACTGCCATTTCGCCAGAAGCTGCAGCACCAAAGTTGTCGCCTCTCTGGTGGGCTGAGCTAGAAATCATCTCAAATGATGAGGAAATTTAAAAACCAGAGCATGGACGTTCCAAATCAAATTTGTGATAACTATTGAGTTGTGTTTTAAGAAAACCCAGGAAATAGCATGTAACTTCTGTAAGTAGACTATGTCTTTATGGACTTGAATCTTGGTAATTTTTCCTAATTTACTATTTGTTATAGAAAGAAAAATCATGTAGAAATCGACCGATTTTAGATCTCATGTGGCCTGAAATCTCATGTGACTTGAAATTAGACTCTCTTGGCCGATTTCAAATCTCATGTTGTCTAAAATCAGCCATCTTCTCGATAACAAAATAAGACTGGTTCATTGAATCTTATTTTATACATTTTCACTTAAATTTATAACAAAATTTTATACATTTTATTATATCATCCGTTTATAAAAAAAATAGAAAAGGGGGTTAGTCCTAATATTATCCCTTAATAAAATATAAATTATGACATCCATAATCCATTTAACACTAACTGGTCTCCACGTTCCTTTCTAGTCGTGGCATACACGATTAACCAGCACTACGATCTTCCCCTCTCTATAATATAAATAGAACAGCCAGCACGAATTTAATCATTCAAAATGGCGGCTGTCTTGCAAATTTCAACCTTGTTCTTCTTAGTTATACTAGCTGTTTTCGCACATGCCGACCAAGAGCCAGCAATGGCGGTTCAAGGCATCGTTTACTGTCAGCGTTGTTCAGCTGTAGGTACAAGCTCTCTATTAAACGCAAGACCACTTCTAAGCGCCAAGGTGGCCATCACTTGCCGAGATTACAAGAACAGAGTGAGGGTCTACTTGGTCGCACCGGTCGACTTTACTGGCTACTTTTATACACAACTTGACGGAAATGATATGACATCCGACGGCATTGGCAATCCGGAAGAATCCTGTAAGGTGCAACTCGTCTCCTCCGGCGACATGACATGCAATCGACTCACAAACGTCAACAAAGGGATAACGGGGACAGATATCAAGTTTGAGAAAACGCTGGAAAAAGGGACAAGTTTTGAGATCAATCTTTATACAGCTTCTTCACTAGCTTTCAGTCCATCCCACTGCATCCCTGGAATCCCCCATCAATTTTCGTTTTTTTGAATTGGGATATTTGTGATCTTGTTCATAGCTTCGTCTATTTTCATCAAATGGATTGCGAAAAGCTTTTTCCTGTATAACTCTTAAAATAAGGATAAATGGATAATGAACATGTAGGCACCAAAATACAAGTGTAAATTTAGGGTTTAGGGTTTGGAATTTTTCATCTTCAAGGAGTCAATTGTGTCGAAAAGGCTCTGTATGCGGCATACCTGATAATATAAAAAAAAAATGAGATTTTTATTGAATGACGATCCAAAGGAAAAAGGGAAGTTTTTTTTTTTTTAAAGAAGGTTCGTCACCTCGGTCTTCCTCTGTAGTTTATCTTGACCTTCAGCTTCAATGGTGTCTAGTTTCAGGAGTTGCATCATAAGCAACTCAGACAGCACAGCAAATTCCCTATCTGCTACGACTTCTGTACCGCAGCAAATATGAGATTCAAGTGCAGAAATCTTTCCACAAAGTCTGTTAACCTGTTCCCTTACAGCAGAAACAGCTTCATATGCTTTAGAATCAGAGATCCCCTTATTCTTATTCTTCATCAATTCCTCCAATTTTCGTTCCTTGCATGCTGGATCTTCAAACAGGATCACCTTCGACGTGTGTTTAACACCAACCATGTGAAGATATTCTTGATCCTCTTTCTCTTTTCCACGAAATAAAACTCGCTGCTCTTGCGGCTGAAGACCAGTTTTGGGAATGAGGGCACTCTTCAAATCCCCTTTCACATACATTAATGCATACATAAATAAGCAAGAACAACACAACTATAAAATGCAAGGGGAAGAAATGAAGATGATTACCGACGGTGGAATGCGCCGGGACAGTAACCTCATGCTGGGAACTACCAAATGAGACCCTGACCTTAATTAAGGAGCCAAAAGGGGACGACACTTCTTCCCTTTTCTGAACCAACAACCCTCCAGGTCTTACCTCCCAATCCACCGCCACCCCACCATCACTGCTGCTCGTATTCTCCTTCACTTCAACTCTGTCGGTGCTTGATCTTTTTAGCCGAAACATAGATCGAATGGCTCTCCGCAGATTTGAACCGAAACATAGATCGAATGAGTCTCCGCAGATTTGAAAGTTTTGTTGTATAGAAACGAGGAGAAACATAAAGAGGGGTGGGTGGTAAGGTTGGGTAGACAAGGATGTGACAGACGGCTTGATGAATGAATAGAGTAATAATCAAGGTCTATAGATGTTATAATGCATCTATTAAATTAATTTTGTGTCGTACATGTGTTAGTGTCTTTTGCATTCGTCATACATGTGTTAGTATCTTATGCAATACATTATTTTAACCATTATTTTAAATATTAATAAACACGATTTGATGTGCGACGACGCGCACATGAATAAATAATGATGATGTTCTTATACTTAGAGTTAGAGACTTAGAGTTATAATCAGTTATTGAGTAATTTAAATTCGGTAGGAACTTATATTAAAAGAACCGCAATATTTAGGCTAATGGTGGGTTAGAATTCAAAAAAGTATAGAAGGTTAAGTGCGTCAATGAAATAATCCAAAAAAATCATATCCATAGAAAGTCCTACCTCCTAGGAGATGGTCTTTCTTTTGCAGTAGAAACGATATGAAAAATCACTTACGAGTAGTGGATCGAAAGACGATGACAGAATTTTCCCTTGAAAAAAGAAAAAATACCTGGAGCACACCAGGGTTTTTACACTCCCATTGTCCAAGGGCAACTACGTAAGAACGATGATGCATAAATCGTTCTAATAAATATCGAGTCAATCTCCAAAGGAGGTTGAAGGCCTAAACGATCGTAAGATCACGTGGTTGGATCAACGCGGAGGATGTGAGATGGATCGAATGTGATCACACCTCTTTTTTTGTTTTGAAATTTATATATTACCGGATAATTTTAATTAAAAAAAATCAGTTATTGGGTAATTAGTGTATTAAGTTAAATCTTATATGCAATTTCACCAAAACAGTTATTTTTTCAATCGTAATAAATACACTCTGTAAATCATTGAATTTTAGATTAATGATTTAATGGTATGCTTTAAGTCTTTAACGTGTCTTTCCAATCATTGTTAATCTCTATGGACCGTCCCCGTTAATAGGCCGGCCCGATTTCTCAGATCCAGGCCTGATTGGCTCGCAACCCAAGCTCTTTTTATATATCGTTTCCATCTTAGATTGATATCGTGATTGTTTTATTAAATACGAACAAGACCTACGGTGAGATCTTGATCGTACCAATTCCTCTTGGACCAGGAACGTTTTTCTTGGAAGGAAGCCATTAATGGCGGTCACCAAGTCACCAATTCTCGCACTCCGAAAAAGGAAGAATCCGGGAAATAGCCAAAAACACCGCACGATTGAAGAATTGAAGCAAAATTAAAACCAAGAATGTCTGTACATGCAAGAACAGTATCATGATTCGACAACACTATTTTTCTATATATCTTAACTTTGATCCATAATAAGCAACACCTGCTACCCAGTAACTTAGTCCATGTGTTGGTAGTACGGATTCGTACTTTCTACAGTGAGAGGATTTGATCATCTGATTCAATTCGATCATCACTCATTAGGGTTTTGAATGAAGAAAAAAAAACACCCAGAAAGAAATGAGCTCTGAAATTTATTATTTGTCTCTTACATTCATCTTCATTCAGAGACATGACATGTTTCTTTCACATTCAAAATACCTTTCCCAATTTCCACTGCTGTCATGCTATGTTGAAATACATGTCTACCTACTACTGCTACAGTAATCCTCCTCCTTTCTTCTTCTTCTGATCGATCTAGCTAGCGAGCTATATATATATATATAACATGTAACTTCTTCTACTTATTCTAATCGATCTTCTACTATTGCTACTACTGCTATATCATCAAATGTGCACGACGAAAAGAAGCAAAAGGAGAGGAGGATCGAAACTGTCAACGGATCCTCAGAGTGTTGCGGCAAGGGAACGTAGGCACAGGATAAGCGCCAAGTTCAAGATCCTTCAAGGTTTGGTACCGGGTGGGAGTAAGATGGACACTGTGTCGATGCTGGATGAAGCTGTCAACTACGTCAAGTTCCTCAAGAAGCAGATTTGGTTTCACCAGTCTATTTTGATCACCAACATAGCCAACACACAGCTTCCACCACCGCCGTCATCACTACCGGCACTCTTTGGGTTTCCAACTTCTTCCGGTTTGGATATTACGAACTATTCATTACCACCCCTTCCCAGCACAGTTTATTCTGGGTCGTTCTTACCTGAAGATTATTACAATGACGGTTACCTTCCTAGTTCCTATAAATAAGATATGTAATAAAATTGTAGTTTTTTTTATTTATTACATATTTGCATAAATGCTACGTGAAACGTGGGTTTGAAGTCACACTAACTTGAAGTGTGGGACCCACTTGACTACTTTTTTTAGTCATTCATCAAATGGTCTCAAACAAATCCCACGATCTCTTTTCAAATTAATAGTTTATTTATATCTCGATCTGTATGCGAGTGCAACAACAAACAGCACCCGTAGGAAGAGCAGATCTGCAGATGCAATCATTCAATGGGCGAGACGACAATAGGAACCTGAAAATCAACGGCCGTTCCGTCCTCGTCATAGCTTGCTCTCTGCTACTCTTCCTCGTCGTATTTTACATTTACGTAAGGCGGTTATGTAGATATCGTGGAACGGTTGTTGATGATGGAGAAGAAGAAGATCGAACAGTTATAACAGAACGACAACAGCAACGGCCTATAGGGATCGATAAAGTGTCGTTTGAGAGCTTACCGGTGAGGATACATGTTATGGTGGAGATTGGGAACGACGAGACTGCAACGCAGTGTTCGATTTGTTTAAGTGGGTTAGAAGAAGGAGACGAACTCAAGGTTATACCGGTTTGCAAACACGGGTTCCATCCGGAGTGTATTGAGAAGTGGTTTAAGTACCACCCTTCATGTCCTCTATGTCGGGTATCCCTTGTTTCCACTGTCCCTACACAGTAAAAATTATAGAGTATAATTAAGGCATAATTATAACTAAGTAGTCGTCGTGAATATATGTATAGGCGTATTTCAGGTGTGTCGTATCTTAAATTCGTGTGTTAATTAATATTAAATTCGTGTGTTAATTAGTATTAAATTCAATGATTAAAATAATATATTGTCCAAAACACCAACACATCTACAACGTAAAACAATGTATTGCACAAGACACTTACATATATGTACGACAGAAAGCCGATCTAATAAACATAATCAACTTGACACCTATAACATTTACACTGTACGATGTACTTAAATACCACTGTATATGTATATATATGAAATCGTGTCAAGTTAGTGCATGTGGTAAAAAATTTAAGATCGATTTAATTAATCTTTCATTATTACTTTTGGAATATTCCAAATCATTTTAAAAAGTTTTACACACCTTGTCTCCTGATCTTATTTTAAGTTAATTTTATCGCCCACTTATTCTTACTTTCCGTTTAAATAACATATAATATCAAAGGTGAATGTTAAAAGTGTTATTAAGATCCTAATTCCTAACCCCTTTAGACAAATGAAAACTTAAAGAGATACCACTTAGAAATTGCAATTTTATTTTTGCACCATTATACAAAAGAATTGATTTTGTAGGAACCAATTGGAATTCATTAAGGGTTACAACTAGAGTGTCAAACGGGCCTAGTCGAGCTTTTGTTTATAGAGCCGGGCTCGGGCTTGACTCGTTAAGGAGTTATCCAGACTCGGATTCGAGCTCGCCGAGCATGGTTTGGCTGAGCTCGGGCTCGGCTCGTTAAAGAATTGTCAAGCTCAGGCTCGAACTTAACCTGCAAATCTCCAAAAAAAATAATTTGAAGAAGTGTGGTATCGATCCCCTGACCTCTCGCATGCTAAGTATACTCTTTACCATTTGAACTAACGAGCCGAGCTCGAACTTGGAGCTTAACGAGTCGAGCCCGAGTAGAGCTTTACCTGACACCCTAGTGATGATACCCCTTGTCCATTAGACCAGGGCCGCCCCAGAAGCAAGGATAACAGGCTCAAGCGGCCTGGTAAAAGAAGTCGGGTAGGACCCAGACGGGTCGGATTTAACCCAAGTAAGTTGGGTCTTCACACGGGCTGGGATAGATACAACCCGATAAAAACCCAGCCCAGTAGCAAAATGTATAAATACCCTCAGAGGTCGACTGGAACAGGGGGAGAGACATCGGTGTATAGGTTCAATACTAGATCATCACCTAGTTACAACCATATAAGAAAGTATGCTAAACTGTAGTAATTATGAAAAATATTGATATAAAAAAAAATCATGTATATAAATAGGACTAATTTCTGCTGTCTTTCTGATGTTATAATAATATGAAACATTCATTTTTCGACTCAAGATTCAAATGGAAGACGCCCATGGATGATCATCTAACGATCATGGTGAAATATAACAACTGTATAAGATTATTATGCTGAAATCCAGGGTTAAAACAACAAGTTACAATAAACATGAACTAAGGACCTAAGCGTAATAAAAATAAATAAAAGGTTACTACAAAACCTATTAAATTAACTTATCAAAGGACTGGCTTATAAATATCCAAGTGTTTTTCAATAGTTGAAAACACAAGGATAGTTGGTTAAATAAAACAAGTTAAATGAAGGACTTGGTTATCATTTATGGATAACTCATGTGTGCTTGCAGAAATATCCCAACCGAAGCAGATTGGGCTCATGGAAAGGCCACAACATGAAGCCGGTCCAGCAATGAATCTTAGTTAATATTAGTTTTAGTTAATGTTAACTAACTGTTGAGAGATTAGTCAGTTAATTATTCACTAATCGAATGTATAAGTACAACTTGATAAACAGATAATAATTAATTCAAATACAAGGTTAATCATCATTTGTGATTAACTAAAAACACTCTCTCTCAACTCTTCTTCTTAGTGACAGTTTTAGTAGTTAGTCGCCCCCCTTTCCTACAGGCGGAAATCCCTAACTTCTGAATGGCAACGCCACTGCATTTCTCTCATCCTAGGTATGAGGAATCGTCTGCATTGTCACCAGCGGTACCTACTATGCAGGAAAATAATAAACTGTAGATCATAAGAAATGGATTATGTGCGGTCGGGCTTGGTGAGGAAACCCAATGCGACCTGTGATCTCAGTCTTTTAATTTAAAATCAATGGTATACATTTATAAACAAAATGGATGGACTGGATCGATGAATGACCAAATCCGGTCGTATTTGAACCGTTTCCTTTTTTATGTAAATAATAATATCATGTTATGTTAAGTTTTAAATATGAAACCTCAATGGCATTCCTGAAGTCCCCAAAGGTTACTTACTGCCTTTGTCTTGAAAAGTGTAAGCACTGTCTTCTTATTCAAAATAATCATCCTGTCAAAAAGAATGAAAAAAATCGAAATTTTAAACAAAATTATTGGTAAAACTAGAAAACTTGATCGGTAGAAAGAGAAATGTCTAACAACAGAATGAACAGATCAACGGAAACAGCATGGTATAAAATGATGCGAAAAGAACAAATATAACCACATCTGTGGACTGTTCTAAAATTATATAGTTAATACCTAATAATCAACAACAGTGAAGACTGGGACTGAAAACAGAACAATTAGTATAAAAAATCAGATTTGTCATAGAATAACAAATAACACAGTTACATAACTAATTAAGTGGCAGTTTCAGGGAAAATAGAGATCAAATTTCAATAATAATAAATCACGAATCACATACCAATTTTTGGAATTTGGAGTGTTCTTCGCCAAAAGAGTAGAGTGAATTGTGAAAACAAATGATCACTATAGTAATCTAAGTAGGAAGATCCTGTCTTCGATCCTTCAAGGTAACATGAATAAAAATGAGGAGAGGCAGATACACAATCACAGAAAAACAATTTCATAGTAAAAAACAGCAGATGGTTTTTTTAGGTTGGTAAATTAATACCTCTTTTTAAAATCCTGGATTTCCGATTGAACTTCTTTGTATGTATAAACAATCAAAATGCTATGTATTAGCCTTCCTTTGGACATGAGCAGTCATTGCGATGATGTATGGTGACTTTTCTTGAATTAATAATGTCCAACTTTGTACAAAACAGGCAAAATCTTTGATCGGGTATTTCCACTGCGCTATCGACATAACATTCATTTTCTAGATCATCATCAAATATAAAGCAATAGTGGGCTAATTGCCATATGCGAGAAGGAAGTACAGCCCAGAGCAGTTCATCAACATGTTTGTTATATAATCTACGCCACTTATTCCATGTTAACAAAGGACCAAACAACAACCCAAGTCCAGAACCCAAACCCAATCCCACAGATATGAATAGCCAATTGACTGCATTCCCAAAGTTGGGAGTTAATATGGTATCCATGCCCAGGCATATTTTTGTTAAAGGGAAATCACATAAGCCAGTATTTCCTATGTAGGAAGAATATGTAAAGGTATCGAGCTGTCTGCCTTTAGGTATCCTTCCAACAAGGTTATTGTATGATAAATTTAGAAAAGAAATGAAAGACAGTGTAGATAATTCCTCCGGAATCTCCCCTGATAGCTTGTTTCTTGACAAATCTAAGGATCCAAGCTGTAAGAGTTTACCGATTGACTTTGGGATCGGTCCATATAAGTTATTGTGCGACATGTTCAGCACATATAGAGCATTCAGATTTCCCACATCTTCTGAAATACTGCCTTCAAATTTATTGTTAGAGAGGTCAACAGATGTAAATATCGTCAGAATTTTTACAAGTGTCATGTCGAACCCTTTGCTTGTAACCATGACTGAGTCCTGATAGTACAACTGACTGAGAATTAGATAGTGAAATTCCAGAACCTCTTCAGGATGTTTCTTATCAAAAACCATCATTGCCTTCAAATTCCGGAAATACTCGAGAGGCAAACTGCCAGTGAAATAGTTTGAAGATAGATCGATAATCTGCAGTTTATTGAAGGGAAGGATGCCATTTAAAATGCGAGGATATTTAAGCGTCCCGTTGAAATGATTGGATCTCAAAACAAGCACACGCAGACTAGAAAGATCACCTAGCCATGATGGTAATCTCCCTTCAAAATGATTGTTTCCAATATCCAGGACCTCTATTTTTGTACAGTTTAACAAAGACCTTGGCAATTGACCATCAAACTGATTCCCATTTAGATTCAAAGTTCTAACTCCGCAACTTTTATTAAAAACTAAAGACATGGATCCACTGAGGTTGTTTCTTCTAAGATTTAACACACTTAACTTATTCATAGTTGCAAGACAAGATGGGATTGTTCCATCCAGATTATTATAAGAAAAATCAAGGACTTGGAGAGCCATAGAACGACATATCGATGATGGAAAGCTTCCAGTGAGGCTGTTATTGGAAAGAGAAAAGAAGATTGTATTTTTAAGGTAGATATCAATGTTGGATGGAATAAAAGAAGTGAATCTGTTGTGTGAATAATCGATAAAAAAATTAGCGAGCGGAGGGAGCAAAATAGACCCTCCTAGTTTGTTTGAATGGAGATCAAGTACATTCAAAGAGCTAGAAGACAGATTGGGTGGAGATCCTTCAAAACCAATAAGGGAGTTGGAAGAAAGATTCAAGTAAGTGAAGGTACCATGGCTGCTAATATTCCATAACCAGCTAGGAATAAGGCCATCTAATTTGTTATTAGAGAGGTCAAGATGATTCATAAATTCTTGATATCTCAAAAAATCAGGGAACTGAGTCATACTGCAATTTGCTAATTTCAATGTGCTGATTACCTTGCTAATGGCGTCATGGGAAGCAGATTTGCTTTCCACTTCCAACATGTTATTTGACAAGTCAAAGTTTGAAAGATTTCTGAGGTTTTGGAGCAAGTTGAGATTCAAAGTTCCTCTGAAGTTGTTAGAAGACAATGTGAAGACTTTAAGCCCGGAAAGATTGAACAAAGACGACGGAACAGGACCGTGCAACATATTACCACTTAAATCAACAACCTGCAAGGAAGATGATGCATATGATAGGTCCTCCAATGGATCGGAAAGTAAATTCTTGCCTAGCTTTAAACTCTGCAAAGCAGGAAGACCGAACAAGGACATGGGAACCGAACCATGAAGAGAATTGTTCTGAAGATCAAGAGTTGTAAGATTCTGAAGTTTACCATAAGATGGAGGAATATGACCAGTGAAATTATTAGAAGAAAGAACAATCTGCCTTATGCTTGAAGAAGGTTCAAAAATTGGGATCAGACCAGTGAAATGGTTGTTGGAGAGATCTAGTTGGGTCAATTGATGAAGTTTCCCGACTGCAGGCGGAACATCTCCATAGAAATTACAGTTTGAAAGCTGCAAATTGGTCAAGAAACTTAGATCACTAATTGAACCTGGCAAATTGCCCGTGAGAGATGGATTGTTAGATACATCAAGGCTTGATAGATTACGAAGATTGAAGATGGAATTTGGAATAGAACCGATCAAGCCGCAATTGCTGAAGGAAAGTAATTCCAGAGAAGCAAAGTTGCCAGGTAACTTTGATGTGAAGTTATTCTGGTCCAAACGCAACTGCTTCAGATATCTGAGTTGGGAAAGGGAATCGCATACAGGAGTCATGAGAAAGCAACTGATCAAACTCAGATCGCGTAGGGAAGGTAGAGATGTAGACAGAGAAGCACACCAGTCGCCGGAACTTCTGGATATGTTGACATAATCAAGATGGAGAGATTTTAGTTTATTGAGTTTCCCTACGAACCTACTGAGATCGTTAATTTCAAGAGTGTAAGGATACAAAACAAATGTAGAAAGATCGAGAAACTCCAGATTCGAGAGAAGAGATATCCCAATTGGAACCTCTCCGAGAAATCCCGCAGTAGTGAGATTCAGATAGGTCAAACTCTGCAATCTCTCGAACCCCGATGACGGAATTCTCGAATGTTGGAATCGATTATAGGCGAGATTAAGATAACGTAGAGTGGTGATATTAAAAAGAGAGGCGGAGATATTACCCGATATCTCCGACGAGCTGAGATCGATCTCATTTACCTCACCGGAGATAGAATCGCATGATACGCCCCTCCATTTACAGCAATCATCTTCTTTTCCCCACGTTGCCAGCTTTGACTGTCGAGGGAAGTCAAAACCATTCTTCAACTGGAGAAGCAAGAATCTATGTGTGGGGAGACATTGGGCGGCGTAACTCGTTCTGAACAACTCCGAAGAGAACCCTAGAAGGAGAAGGTAGAGGAAGAACATACTAGTCATTTTTGTCGACTAGAGGAGAGAGATGGACTGTATTCACCGGAAAGTTAGATACAAGACGACGGAAGTGACGAAATTAAAAAGAAACAAAAAACCTATGGAAGTAGTGGAGTGGTCAAACTATGTCGCGACATTGCGGATTTGTTGTAGATTTGGTAGTTGCTGAGAATTATTAAGCAAATAATTCGAAAATTGCGGGCGGAAGCTTCCACTATGTCACGTTCACCACGTCTATTTCTTCATTCCTTTTCTTTCGTTAGATTTCTGTGTTCAGACTGAGATGACTGCCGTCGCGTGTTCATGACATCAAAGACTGTTGAGTTTTGACCGCCATTTCCCAAACAGCGGTTTGAAATAAACAGCAGTTGCCGCTTTTCTACGTCCATTAAAATGTTCAATTCACCATTTTAGGTTATTTATTCTATTGGGAATAACTTGACCCGATATAGAATTTTTTTATTGGGAATTTAATCGGTCAATGTCATTTATCAACTTAATAATTGTATTATTCGATAAACTAGCACCTTTAAAGTTTAAACAAAAGGAATAACATGTTACTGCTTGATAGTGATAGATTACTTGAAGATTATGACAGAATAAAAAGCCGCAAAATTAGAGGTATAAACGGATCAAGATCACCGATCAAGATCGTCTCAACGTCATACCCGATATCTACCCTGGGTTGGAACCCAAGTTCCAGAAACCGGGTCGTAATTTCGTAAATGGGGACGGGTTTAAATCTTGTGAGACTCGGCCCATTTGGATGAACAAAATATTAATATTAGCCTATTAGGCTCAAAAAACCATGTCCCGGACCCGGCCACTAAGGCAAAACAAAGGTGCCCTACCCAGACCTTGGTTACAACCGATGCGTTGAAGGGGATGGGACCGGAATGAAATCGATAACGTCCCGATCATTAATCGATTCTCCAATGGCAGATAAGCTATTTGCAAGGGCTCTAAATTTAATTACAAATTCTCTTATTTCTGGTCGTCTGACTTGTTTAAATTTCTATTAGATGTATTAAGAAAGCAAATCAGTTTAAACAAATCACAACCAATTACAGTTGGTAATTACTGTAATATTGTAAATCTGAACAAATATACTTAATTCAATTCAATCATTCCAGTGACACTCCACTTTCGTGAACCCATTTGCGTTCTTTATTCACGTCTAGAGACATCCGATACAGTCCATTCACCATTTTCCCTTCAGCTAGAACCTCATCGGTCTCTTGATCTGTTATTATTACTTTCTGTTCATCAAATTTGACATATATCTTGTTATCAGCACATAAACGAGATATAGACAATAAATTTCTTGAAGAATCAGGAACTAGTAAGATTTCTTTTAGAATTAAATCCGAGGTTATGAGTTTACCGACTTTCTTGATTTTCATCGTACCTCCGTTAGTTGTGAAAACAGAATCTCTGCCCGTGTTTTTCAACAAAATTATTGGGTAAGTTACCTGAATGAGTTATATGGATGGTTGCCCCCGTATCAGGATATCATATTGTTGACGCTCGTCCTGTTACTGCGGCGTTTGCAACCGATGCCGAATGATTAGAAGATATTGCTTAATCATTAAGTCTCATTGGTATTAATCGACGAGAATGTGATACTGCTGAGAATTTTGCAAAATTCACTCTATGATAGAAGTCCTAAGCTCCGTGGCCCTTTCTTGCGCAAATTTGGCACACCACCATGTCTCGACGATCATCTAACCTATGTTTCACGGCAATGTTGGCTTCAGTTTGGGAAACCGTTGTCGATGACATGTATTGCAGATTGTAATCGAGCAAAGTCTTTTGAGCTGGGGAAACGTCATTGTTTTATCAAACCTTGTTGTGATTGATGTCACAAAGGGTTGATAATCGGGTCCGAGCCCGCCTAATGCAATCAGTATGACCTGGGAATCTTTTAATCTTTAACCTGCCGCAACTAGCTTATCTTTGGCGATGGTGATCTTCCTCAAGAAATCGAGCATACTGAGGTCTTCTTTCTTTATACTTTGTAGTTGAAAACGGAGATGTAAGAGGCGAGTTTCAGAATCCGATGAGAACATTTCATTGAGGCATTACCTCCGCAGACGTCGTCGTAGCAGCGACTTATGGGAGGATCGACGACGATACTGATGTCAAGATCCAGCTCAATATGAGCTGGTCCTGTTGTTCGGCGATGCTGCCCGGAGATATCTCCATCTTCCCTTCAACGTAGTCAAGGAGATGGTAGTCTTTCAACAATACCGAGAACTGTGCTTTCCAACAGAAAAAATTTCTTCTTCAAGCACGATGCACTTAATCTGTTTGGTGACGAGCTTTGTTGAACCTTCTCCGTTCATCTTGGACGCCTTTCCTCCAGCGGAAGCTGGACCTATATGAGACGATGAGTACCCGCCTTCTTCAAGTTCTGATACTCTGATGGAAATCAAGAACGCAGATGGATTCAAGAAAGTGGAGTGTCAGTGGAATGATTGAATTAAATTAAGTGTATTTGTTCATATTTACGTTATATTTATAACTATCTATTACAGTGACTACCAACTGTAATTAATTGTGATTTGTTTAAACTGACTTGCTTTCCCAATAAGATGTAAGTCATGTAACTATTAACTAATTACATCAGTGATGGGCAATTAGCATAATAGCCCAATTAGTATTACTCTATATTTAAATGTGAGTGAAGAGATAATCCTGCTAATAAAAACGTATTGATTATCCATATTTTCACATTTTTCATCTTAAGATAATCACAGTTTTACATTTACTGAGTTACCAGTTACCACATTTGGACGATGAATCGGGTGCTCCCCCGATTTTAGAAAGTTTGACTAACTAGTAATTAAGTAGTAATAAACAAAATACGTAAGTATAAAAGATAAAAATCTTTGTTAAATAGAAAATGCCAAAATAAGAAAGTTATATAAAAAAAGATTCCATCTTCCAATCTTCTATAGAAATAATTATAGAAAAAGCCCAACAACTCCACCATTTCATTTTCTAATCCTGGAAGGGTTAAGGTGTAATATATAAACAACACAACCCTCATTCCAAAATCACTATCCCCTTCTTGTTGCGACTTTCGTCGCCGGTGCCCCTTACTCTCTCCGGGAACGGCAGAGAGTGGGGAAATAAATAAATAAATAAAAGATGGAAGTAACAAAGATCATTTTCAAGGAAGAAACAGAAGAACCACCGGTGAGAAGTATTCACAAACCGTTGAAGAAAAAACTAACCAAACAGAAGTCCGAGAAGGACACGACAAGAGAGGCGTCATGGGAGAGGAGGAAGAGACAGGTGTCGAGGAAGGAGAAAAGCTCATTGCTGTCTTCTTCCGCCGGAGTTGACGTTCCGTGTGGAGGTGGAGAAAGTAATTGTTTGGGAAGGTTGAGGAGTGTCTCGAAGGCGGACGTAGATGATTTGAGAGGGTGTATTGAATTAGGATTTGGATTTGAAGAAGAATATGGAGGTCATGAGCTTTGCAACACGCTTCCTGCCCTCGATTTGTATTTCGCAATTAACCGTTCGAGTAAGAAATTGAATTTCGTATCGAGTCCAGATTCTACTCCAACTCGTGCCAGATCTTCATCGTCTGTGTTCTCATTATCACCATCGGTATCGTTCTCTTCAAGCACCACTGGAACTATCAGTCCAACTCCATCCAGCCCCAGAAGTTACGATTCTTGGAAGCTGCTACAACCCGGTATGTATATATATGCATGTATCGTATTATCGTATATCGACGTATGCATGCTAATTTCCGATCTAATAACTATGCAGGAGACACGCCGGAGCATATAAAAACAAAACTGATGCATTGGGCGAAAGTGGTAGCTTGCACAGCCGAACAATATATCTACAATTAAACCAAGATTTTTTTTTTTACTTTGAAAATCAATTAATTAATTTATCATATGCTTCTCTTCTCTTCTCCCAGATTCAATAATTTTATTAATCTCTCTTTTTGATCTGATTGCATTTCATTCATCTCGTTCATATTTTCACGATTCATCATTTCAAGAACAAAACTACAGACTTGGTTAAACGCCATTGTTTTTTTTATGATACCTTCGACCACTAGAGTGTCAGGAATATCAGCAAACCCAATTCGTCCAGAGAAATGCTGATGATACCGTATATCCATTACGAGTGGTCTTGGACCATACAGTCCAGCCTCAGTCTATCTCAGAGGTTGGGTAAGATCCATAAATACTAAGTCTTACGATTCGTATAACATGATACGATACAAATACATTCGACGAAAATGATCCGTGTAAAAAAAATTAATACGAACAAGATAGACATAATCCGTATCGACACGACTGACACGACTGACACGACACGACTAATAGAACATTAAATTCGTGTCAAGATAAAAACACCACGATACTATTATTTTATTAATAATTATTATCTATGGTACATTTTACTATTTTATCCCTATTATATAATTATTATTTTACCTTCATTATTTTATGAGTATAATATTTTTATATATAACTTAAGAGTTTCAAAATAAAAATATTATTTTACCTCTATTATATAAACGATAAACATAGACATAGTTAATTAATAATATAAAATAAAATTTCAGTAAGTTCGCCTAATAAAATTTCAATAATGTTTATGAGAATGTGTACAATCAAAACATTAAAAAATAATATAATTAAAAAACGGTTCAGATAACTTTCCACAATATCTAACGGCTCAGATAGAGTAAACGTTTTTTTAGCTCGTCTTATGCTAAGTTAATTGGAAAAAAACTGTAATAATATAATATTATTTTTTCGTATTATATAATTGTCGTGTCAATTTACATTTCGTGTAATCGTGTCGTATCGTGTTTTTAGAGACAAACACTAAACTGATACTATCATGAATCGTGTCAAAAATTTCGATACTATCATGAATCATGTTCGACACTGTCTTATTTTTTAACAATCGTGTCTTCTCATAAATACCATCAATCCACAATCTTAGAATGAGGAGTTAAACATGCTACGATTGCACCTGTATTCCTACCGGAGAGAGAGATTTTCCAACTGTAATCCAATTCCGCCCAGATGTCGCAAATAATTAGGGTTTTTTGTTCTAAACCATTAAATCAGTGGATGATTTGTTAAACTTATACAGCAAAACAATTAACATAATTAATTATGGTCAAATACTGTTCAACGTGTTGCCAGAAACGAACCACATGCAGTAGTGCAGAACACACTACACATATAACACGTGGCATCCGAATCATTTAATGAGTGTCCATTTTAGCCACGCGTTATACACTTGGAGGAGATGGTATTAGACGCATTCATCTATTTACACGTGGTATTGCATGGCAAGTCTAAGTGTTTAGCGGTATCAAAAGATTCCAACATCATCATTCAAAAACAGGCATACGGTCCAACGGTCCATACTTGAGTCAGACCCTGGACCGCTCCGCTGTTATAAAAAACCTAAAAATGACTCGATATCTAAATAAACCACACCAATAGTTATCGTTTTCCATTCAAAATCTCACTCATGGACACCCAGATCGGTGGATTAGACTTGAACACCACCAACGTTATCTCGACTGCCGTCGGCTCACTCCACGACGGAGATATCAGCAGCATGATTAGAGCCACACCAATTGCACACAGTGACGCCACTCTCGGTCGTCACCTTGCCCGCCGTCTCGTTCAGGTGGGTGTCACGGATATTTTCACAGTTCCAGGAGATTTCAACCTCACACTACTTGACCACCTCATCGCCGAGCCTGGACTCACCAACATCGGATGCTGTAACGAAATCAATGCTGGGTACGCGGCTGATGGGTATGCACGTTCGCGGGGTGTCGGGGCGTGTGTTGTCACCTTCACCGTCGGAGGGCTTAGTGTTATAAATTGCATCGCCGGCTCTTACAGCGAGAATCTTCCGATCATATGCATCATCGGTGGACCCAACTCCAACGACTATGGAACTAATAGGATTCTTCATCATACCATTGGTTTACCGGATTTCTCCCAGGAGCTTCGTTGCTTTCAGACTGTCACTTGTTACCAGGTTGTCGTGAATAACTTGGAAGACGCACACGAGCAGATTGACACGGCCATCGCAACCGCGATCAAGGAGAGCAAACCTGTTTACATCAGTATTGCTTGTAATCTACCGGCGATTCCGCATCCAACTTTCAGCCGTGAGCCTGTTCCGTTCTTTCTTGCTCCCAGAATGAGTAACAAGATGGGTCTGGAATTGGCAGTGGAGGCGACGGCGGCGTTCTTGAACAAATCTGTAAAACCCATCATTGTGGGAGGTCCAAAGATCCGAGTGGCCAAAGCTAGAGATGCCTTCGTAGAGCTGGCCGAGGCATCTGGATACCCGATTGCAGTGATGCCATCGGCCAAAGGTCTGATACCGGAACACTTGACTAGGTTCATCGGAACTTACTGGGGGGCTGTGAGTAGCTCTTTCTGTGCTGAGATTGTGGAGTCCGCCGACGCATACCTTTTTGCCGGATCCGTATTCAACGACTACAGCTCCGTGGGTTACTCACTACTACTGAAGAAAGAAAAAGCGATCGTGGTTCAACCGGACCGGGTGGTCGTCGGTAATGGCCCAACTTTCGGATGCGTTTTCATGAAAGACTTCCTTCTAGCACTGTCGAAGAGGTTGAAGAAGAACACGGCAGCTTACGATAACTACTGCAGAATCCACGTTCCCGACGGCACCCCGACGGAACGTTCACCCAAAGAACCACTTCGAGTGAACGTTTTGTTCAAACACATCCAGAAGATGCTGTCAAGTGACTCAGCGGTGATCGCCGAAACAGGAGACTCATGGTTCAACTGCCAGAAGTTGAAGTTACCAGAGGATTGTGGCTACGAGTTCCAGATGCAGTACGGATCGATCGGGTGGTCCGTCGGAGCAACACTGGGATACGCTCAAGCTGCAAAGGATAAACGTGTGATCGCGTGTATTGGTGATGGAAGCTTTCAAGTGACAGCGCAGGATGTTTCAACGATGATCAGATACGAACAGAAAAGCATAATCTTCCTTATAAACAACGGCGGGTACACCATAGAGGTGGAGATTCACGACGGACCTTACAACGTGATAAAGAACTGGAACTACACAGGGTTGGTAGATGCAATCCACAATGGACAGGGAAAGTGCTGGACTGCAAAGGTGACCAATGAGGAAGAAGTAAAGTCTGCCATCGAGACGGCAATGGGGGAGATGAAGGATTGCTTCTGCTTCATCGAAGCTATTTGCCATAAAGACGACACCAGCAAAGAGTTGCTCGAGTGGGGATCCAGAGTGTCCGCTGCCAATTCCCGCCCTCCCAATCCACAGTGATTCTCTCTTTCAGTTAATCGGAGCCCGGAGGTAATAAAAAAAGCACTCGTGTGTCGTGTCTGTATTCCGTCCGTTCGTTCGTACTTGTGTAGTTGTGTTTATTATTTCTCTTTAAACTTCACCTACTTAAGTGTATTTCTGTATGCACAGCCATATAGGTAAATCTTTATTTTCTATTTGCGTGCTTGGTTTTTCAATCAGTATCTCTGGGATTTCATTCTCTGCAAATCTACAACATTCTCTATTAGTTCGCCGGAGATGACAGTCCGGGCCAAGAGAACAACGATGGAGAATTTACAATTCATGCCCTAAGGAATCATTAATTATTATATTAAGAGTTATTGGATTATTTTGAAAAAGTCCTTGTGTATTTAAATAAACATTTAACCTGGTAACGGTCTAATACAGTTTGTGCTCGTTGACTGTTCACTTGTTGAGAGACAGAGTAAGAGATGGGCTCAAGTAACTCAACCCAACTATACATGAACGAATTACGGGTTTTTTTTTTATAATGAAGAAGAACGTACGGTATTTTAGTGGACTTGAAACTTAGAAGGCTGATGGGCTTGGCCTTATTGTATTTGGGTCTATAATCGGTAAAGTCGTTGGGTCTGTTAGTTTTGTAAAGTAATGCTTAACGCCCACAGAACACAAATTCCGCTTCCAGGAATTTCTATGTGCTTCTCACTTTTCAGCCCCTGCATCTGACTTCTGGTTGAAAGTGTTCAGATTCCAGTTTTCAGTGGATGACGGTCAGTCAATGTGACGAATCTGTATTCAGCGGCGTGTTGATGTTAGTTTCTGATTATAAAATGGTTTAAAAAAAGATTCATTCGAATGATTTAAACATGACAATAAAAAAAAACAGGCAAACCACTTCCTAAACTGTTGGCGAATGATGACGTCATCGACAGAAGAATGAAATTAATAATGAATGGTGGTTAATCATTAATTACCGAATGTCTGTAATTAATGATTTTAATTATATTTGAAATTTGCCGACATCTCAATATTACGTCTTTAATTATTGATTTATTGCTTATCTTATTTTATTTTTATTTGTGTGGAATTTTAGCCAATGGTTTGTAACTTTGTATTAACCAACCAACGAGAAAGCAACTAACTGACTATTAACTGACAAAAAATATTTACTTTTCTTGAATTTTTATGTTTTTACTTTTTTTTTTTACATTGTAAAAAATAAAATTAAAATCGACATCTCGTTTGTCGTTTTGTGTTCTGAGCTCTCTCTTTCGTTAATAAATAACCAAACAATAACAACAAACTCTGGTTTGAAGTTTGAACAATCTACAATGGATACCAAGGACATAGAAATCGACGAATCTCTTGGTAGCTTGAGTATGCAACCTGCCGTTCCTCTCCAACACTGCGATACCACTCTAGGCCGTCACCTCGCCCGACGGCTCGTCCAGGTGGGTGTCACGGATGTGTTCACCGTTCCTGGAGATTTCAACCTCACGCTCCTTGACCACCTCATAGCCGAGCCTGGACTCACCAACATCGGGTGCTGTAACGAACTCAATGCTGGGTACGCGGCGGATGGGTACGCACGTTCGCGTGGTGTTGGGGCGTGTGTCGTCACCTTCACCGTTGGTGGGTTAAGTGTTATTAATGCCATCGCCGGAGCTTACAGCGAGAATCTTCCGATTATATGTATTGTTGGAGGACCCAACTCCAACGACTATGGGACTAATAGGATTCTCCATCATACCATTGGGTTGTCGGATTTCTCCCAGGAGCTTCGTTGCTTTCAGGCTGTCACTTGCCATCAGGTACAACTCATCTCCGTTTCTTCTTTAGTTCAAGTTTCTGTGATCTGTATAACCAAACCCTAATCGCCTGCGGAGGTAACTTCACTAAATCATTCTCGATATCTGTTTTGTTAAGAAGGGGGTGATAACTGGTAAGTAAAATAGGGTTAGGTATGATTCATTCTTCTGGTGAGGACAGGAGAAGGAAATATAGAATTTATTAAGACCGATGAACAATATGGCAAGAACGCTTCGCATCCCGATTCCCGAGTGCATCTCCTGAGCTCTGTCCGGGTCGGATAAAGACAGATCTTGGTTTTTTTATTTGCGATTTAGGGCACGGACATGCCGCCGACGATAATGTCAGCGGAATTGGAACAGTACGATGAAAACGATCTCTTCCAATCGCCGGGGAAGGAAGACACTTCAATCTAATCTAATAATTAATTATTGTGAAAATTTTATATGAGTCCTTAGATTTATACGTCTGAGTTGTTAGCCGTTATAATTACGGATTATAATAATAGGATCCATTTTCAGAACGGTAGGTCCGGTGATCACCGTGTGTTATGTCCGTTCGATGCCATCGGACGGTCCCGACCATGACCATGGTACAGTGCCATCGTTCTGGAAAATTTCTGTATAATAATATGAATGATTTGATGAATTTTGCGGATTTTTTTGCAGGCAATTGTAAACAATCTTGAGGATGCTCATGATGTCATCGACAGTGCCATATCGACGGCTCTTAAGGAAAGCAAACCTGTGTACATCAGTGTCAGCTGTAATCTTCCGGCGATACCTCACCCAACCTTTAGCCGCGAACCTGTTCCGTTTTTCCTTGTTCCTAGGTGTGATCTCTTTCTTCTTAGCTCTTTGCATGTATGTTTGATGTGTTTTTTGATTTCGGTCGTCTGAATAGAATGAGCAATACTGTTGGTCTTCAAGCGGCGGTGGATGCGACTGCTCAGTTCTTGAACAGGGCTGTGAAACCTGTTCTTGTCGTCGGTCCCAACATACGTTATTCTAAAGCAACCAAGGCTTTCGTCAAGCTTGCAGAAGCCTGTGGTTATCCTGTGGCAATGATGCCGTCGGCTAAAGGATTAGTTCCTGAGAACCTCCCGAGGTTCATTGGTACCTACTGGGGTGCTGTCAGCACATCTTTCTGTGCGGAGATTGTAGAATCTGCCGACGCTTATCTCTTTGCCGGACCTCTCTTCAACGACTACAGCTCCGTTGGATACTCCCTTCTCGTAAAGAAGGAGAAAGCCATCTTTGTACAAGCCGACAGAGTGGTCGTCGGTAACGGTCCGGCCTTCGGTTGCATCATGATGAAGGACTTTTTGATCGAATTATCAAAGAAACTGGAGAAGAATACGACGGCGTTTGAGAATTACGAGAGGATCTTCGTTCCAGACGGAACTCCCGCTCCGTCCAAACCGAATGATCCAATCCGGGTCAACGTTCTCTTCAAGCACATCCAGAACATGATCTCCGGCGAAACTTCCATCATAGCCGAAACAGGGGACTCCTGGTTTAATTGCCAGAAGCTGAAATTACCAGAAGGGTGTGGGTACGAGTTCCAGATGCAGTACGGGTCGATCGGGTGGTCAGTCGGAGCAACACTTGGGTACTCACAAGCGGCTAAGGACAAACGTGTGATCGCGTGTATTGGTGATGGAAGCTTTCAGGTGACAGTGCAGGATGTTTCCACCATGATTAGATACGGACAGAACAACATCATCTTCCTGATTAACAACGGAGGATACACCATCGAGGTCGAGATCCACGACGGACCGTATAATGAGATAAAGAACTGGAATTACACCGGCGTTGTAGAAGCCATACACAACGGCAATGGAAAATGTTGGACGGCTAAGGTATTCACCGAAGAGGATCTTCTGTCTGCCATAGAGACAGCCACAGGTGAGAAGAAAGACAGCTTATGCTTCATTGAAGTTCTGTGTCACAAGGATGATACCAGTAAAGAGCTGCTCGAGTGGGGTTCCAGAGTCTCCTCCGCCAACAGCCGCCCTCCCAATCCACAGTAATCCCACCGGCGATTCGTAGTAGCTAAAAAATTCAATAAATGGCTTCTGGTTACTGGTTCTATTGTTGTAAGACATTTTGCTTTGTGTTCTGTTTTTGTTATTTCATGTTCTGTTTTGAATCTATTTGTGTATGTAAAAAAATCATGAAGAATTTGTTAAGAACAAGATGATAAGGGTTTATTAAGATTTAGACATTGTATGTCATCCCAACTTCCAACAAGGAAGAATGTGGGACGTTGATATTGATGTTGACGTTAGATCCTCTGCAGTTTTTGCTGAGAAAAGCATATAAAACATCAATGGCAAATTTCTTCAGGATAGAAGATGACTCCTTTGCTTTGGCATGAGAATGTCCAAGAATATAAGCAACTCCACAATCCTTTGATTTAAGTATCTCCAGTGACTCCTCACTCCAGAATGATGATTCAATCCCGCCATTTTCAGGATCCACCATGGTCGGTTGGTTCGTATAGTCCGACGATGAAACCCTCATTTCCTCTTCCTCTTCTTCTTCTTCTTCACTGCAGCCTTCCTCCACCTCTTCATGTTTTTCCTCATAGACCTCGACGAATTCCAAAATACTGGCAACCAATCTGTTCTCAAAATCATAGTTTTCCTTCTGAACATCCTTGTATCCATACCTCACAACACATCTGAACATATGGTACTCTTTTGGACCAATCCTACCAACCGAAAACCGCTCCTCTTCTGTAACATAAGGCACTTGGACGGATTTTACGCACAAGAAAACCAATACCTGATGGAATGCCGGCAGGTTTGTGGCAAAGTGGCCAAATATTCCTGGCAAACCATTCACCACATCGGCGTAGACAACTCCAATTCCCGGCACACGAACCATCCCAAGACTGGGTCCTGAAGACAAAATTCTTTTCATCGAAACCTTGTTCTCCATGTCGAATTCATGCTTCTTCAGCGTGCCGTAGTTCCATGTGTAAGTGATGGTCACAAACAATACTGCAAGCACAAGAGGGATCCATCCACCTTCTGGAACCTTGATAAATGACGCCGAGATGTATAAACCTTCCACAAATCCAAAAATCACAAAAAATACTACGCTTAAACTCATCCTCTGTTTCCACACTATTATGATCACCAGTGACATTAGGCATGTTGTTACAAACATCACTGTTGTTACTGCGATTCCTGGAAAAAACACAAGTTAGTTCAGTTCAAAGTTCACGAGATGACTGAATATCTAACTAACGAAAGATGACTTAGTTAAGTTAAGACCGTAAGCATGGCCAATCATGTTTGTGTTTCTTAATCCAATTGTGACTGACAAACACAAACACATGAGAATCCAATTGACTTCTGGAATATATATCTGTCCATATATCGTCTTTGAAGTGTGTATAATCTTCACATGAGGGAAACAGTTCAGGGCACAGCATTGGCTAACTAGGGAGAATGTCGCGGATATCACAGCTTGACTTCCAACCACACTAGCCAATGTAGCTACTATGAATACCGGCCAGAATACTAGTTCTGCAGAAAAAGAAACAAGCACTATAATATTAAAGAAAGAACACCACAGAATGATTCATTTCAATAGATGATGAGTTTACGGGAATTTTGCCTGGAATTGCTTTGTAGAAGCTTTGCTGGATATCTTCGTGATGTTTAGAGAGAAATGCTGCTTCCCCCATGTAAGCTATAATCATACATGGATACACCAGAAATGTGAAGGCTACCTATCAATCATACTATTTCATAAGCTTAACTCGAACATACCTATCAAACATACATGATCGATCGTTTGATTACCTTAATCGACATAGGAGAAAAATGGCCAAGGTTAGCAAACATTGCCTCTGAACCTGAAATATTGTACAAATGCAAACAGACATCAATTTTAAGTTTTATAAAAAAAACTCGACAGATAAGGCTCGATAGGACTGATTTTTTTACCGGTGATGCAGAGCACTACACCCCCTAACGACACCCACCCTTCCGTGCCAGTGCTTTTTAAGAACTTAACCATGTATGCTGGAGAAAGTGCACAGAATATTTTGGGATTCCAATGGTATATGTTATATATGCCAATACCGCTGATAGAGAGAAGCCAGAGTGTGATGATTGGTGCAAACATGAAAGCGACTCGATGAGTCCCAAGATGTTGAAGAGAGAAAACCACTATCAGTATGAGACATGAGATAGCCACAACATAATCTGCACATAATAAGATCGAATTCAGTATCATTATGAATTATGATTGAATAAAAGACATCACCCCCAATTCAACATACTTTCATGAAGACTTGTAACTTTCACTGTTAGACCAGAGACTGCGGAAAGCACTGACAAGATAGAGATTTTTTTTTCAGCACATTTAAATTACGGAAAAAAAATCGATAAATGGAAAACAGATTGAATTATTTGGACCTGAGATGGCTGGAGTGAGCACACCATCTGCCATTGTCATACAGGTTCCAAGAAGAACAAAAATTAGAAGCCCGTTTCGAAAAACAAGTCGCTTTCTGAAAAATTCCTTAAGCACAGAACCATGTCGAGTTTCTGCTCCACCATGTATGCAATAAGTCGACAGACTCTCATCAGAAGCTTGCTGATTTGGGAGAATGCATAGTTTTGCATGCCTACATAGTAAGGAGTACAATGCAAAGGTTCCACCTGATGCAAAAATGGTCACCTTAAACTCAAGATTGAACCTAGGAATTTGAAAATGTAGATGAAAAAGTGATGCTTTGAGTAATTACCTTCGCCATTATCATTGGCCGACAGCACAATAACCACATACTTAAAAAGGGGGATCAATGTCATAGTCCAAAATATAAATGACAGTACTCCGAAAATTTCTTCATCATCCTCATGTAGTCTCAGTTTACCAGAGAAAGTGGTCTTATAAACATATAGAGGAGAAGTACAAAGATCACCATAAACTACACCCAGACTTTGGTACGCTAAACTTAATACAGATAGATATGAATATGATCCTTCCTTATTTGGTTTCTGGAATTTCTAGTTAGAACAAAAATAGAGTAAAAAACAAGTGAGTTTAGAAGCTACAATTTAAATAAATTTTTCATATTAGGGTTTGAAAAGATTAAAAAAAATTAGGGAAATAATATCATATGAATGTAACAGGTTGATGAAATTGACATGATTTCCCCCCATTTCTGAACCAAAATCTCCAGAGTCAAAATCAAGACCAAATCCCTCAGGAAAATATAAAACTGAAGAGAAATCAAATAGAAACAAAAAATAATCAACAAGATCCTGAAGGTGATGAACCGGAGAGAGAAAAACCCAAACCCACAAAACAAAAAATGCAAAACGAACAAGTGGGTTTATAGTTTGATGAAGAAGACGACACGGAGAGCATGGAATGAAGAAGAATGTACATGGGAAGAATCTGTTCCTTGTTCTGGAGCATCGGAAGAAGATAGCTTGGACTGCTTGGTGGGAGGAATCATGACGATGGTGATGAAGATTTACAGGATGATGTATGTTGGGTAGAAAGTTAGAAGAAACAAAGAGAAGACCCCAGTGAGGATGTAGAGTGTAGTGTAGTGGCTATGTGGCTATGTGGGTACATGTCTGAATTTAAAGACCAGTGTGATTGAGAAGTAAGTTGACAGTAGCAGTTATCATTTATTAGAGTGGTAAGTGAATCCTTGTTCCTTTACTCTCTTCAATCTTCAGATCAACAAGCTGAGAAACTGAGATCTATACATGATGTGGTGGTGGGCCTTCCCGATCTTATGATCATATCTAATTACCGACTATAGATAAGGCCAATGATATATTATAAGACTATATAATCTTAAAATATGATCAAGCTAAGCAATTCTAGTTGTAAAAAAAATCTCAAACATGTTTTTATTTTTAAAATTTTGATTATGGGTTTTGCTTTTGTTTCTGTACTGTACACTCTGTACTACTACTATTAGTCTACTACTACTACTATTAGTCTACTACTACTACTATTAGTCTACTACTACTGTGTTGTGCTTGGATTTTAATTTATATAACCCCGTTTTCAAGGAATTAAACAGACATTCTACTATTTTAGTCCATTGGTCAAAACTCAAAAGATAAAACAACTAGAATTGAAAATAAATCACGTGCTAATAAAAAATAATTTAAGAACCATAGTCCATAACAACAATAATAGAATTATTGAAGAATAAAAATTTATTTGATTTATCGTAACCTACCTGATCCGTTATTCATTATCACAGTTCATAATGATACTTAAATTGCTTTATAGTAGTACTAAAAATTTGCTTAAGAATTAAGATTACGAGTTCGTTTTGCAATTTTGGAAACATATGATAATTATTGAAGGATATAGATTTAGCTAAGTGAGAAAATAACTCATTATTAATAGTATGCAACTGTAATTCTAATATCCATCAACGTATATACAGATTTGAGAGTCGAGATCTTGTCACCTTATACGATAGGAAATGTCCAATAAATACCGCATCTACATCGACTATCCATATCAGATATGTGAGATAGTTTCAAAATAACTTCTGTCTTTTTTTGAATCATTTCCCAATATTCCCATGAAGAACATGCAATATTAATGGACATCAATTGTCAATTTGTCGATGTCTCATTCACTTTCCCCCACAAATCCACTGTTGTGTTTTATTAGTCATTTTTCAACGAATCATGTTAGGTCTTATTAGTTATGTGTCAATTCATCATTTTATGTTTTATTAATCATTTGTCAATGAATCATATATAGAATAGAGAAATATTCAGCAACATACAGTAAACATCACACATAAGGAAACTCCAAACACTAATGGCTATTTTCGACACAAATTTAGCAATTTAGCTGGCCATTGTTTCAAACCAGATGCTATTTTTATCTTTATTGTTTTTCTGTCAAGCTGGCTGTCATCAACAGACAATAGCTTCTTATATAATTTGATTTCAAGGAAATCATATTCTGAGATCTAGATAGACTTGAAGAGTAGGTACGACTCATGAGATAAACCCACCTACTCCTCAAGTCTATGCATCTTTAGATAATTTTTAAATAATGGTTTTATCTTTAAAAAAATTACAGTACCAGACTATACCAGTAGTTTATTAGTGTAGAGTGTAGTAAACTAAAAGTAATTCTTAACTATCAAAGAAGAGCCAATTCCAACTGAGCACATGAACTGGTTAAACAATCAATCCATATAACCAATATTGTATCAATAGTTTTGATTTCTCAAATTAGAAAAAAATACATCGCAACAACAAAATACAATTGAGAGGATAAATCAAAGTGCAGATTTAAAACAGAAGCATACTTGAAATTGCTAGAGGGGCTAAAAACTCATTGTGGAGAGGGGCTAAAAAACAAATCACCTGTTATAAAAAGAGTAGAGAGCAAGACTAAAATCTACATTAATCGACAACCAGGCTTATTCATTGTTGGGTCTGTTACTTCAAACCAGTGTATACTCCATTTATATAACGACGAATCCTCGAATAACAACACAAAAAATACTCAGTAACTTCCCATTGGAGGCATACCATAAGGTGGCATAGGAGGCATCCCTAGCGAACCCATTGGGGGTGGTTGCCCAAAAGAACCACTCATCCCAGCTCCACCCATACCAGGAGGAGCCGGCAATGCAAGAGGTAACAATTGCGCGTACATGTTCTGCAAAAGTTGAAACAAAAAATGGTACAGAATACATACAATAAGCAAAATTGGACAATTGATACAACAAAAAGTAAATCAAGAAATGTAAAAAGTAGACCTGCTGTGCGACCATTTCCTTCTCTTCACTATCTTTAGCTTTGACTTCTTTTTGAGCCTCAATCTTATCCTTCACTAATTCATCCACTTTGCTTGTTGACTCCCGAATGAACTACAAGTATACAATAGTAATATATATTTAAATAAATTTAACTTTAAACATTTTTTTTTCAAGTTATATGTAATAGCTACCTGCAACATGAATGGGAATGCAAAATCAACCATATTATTCATCCAAGCAAGTTCAAGTGCCACATCTGGACGTATCAAATCATAGCAAATGAATAGGCACGAAGCAAAACATTCTTTCTTTCCCTACACAGATTTCATAATAGAGTCAAAATCACTTCTTGGGAGAGTAGATATAGCTTGTAATGATGCTGAGATAATAAATTGCCCCAATTAGCACTTTTCGATATATTTGTTATTAACTTGAAATAATGAAAATTCATTTAAATAATCAAAAGAGACCATTTCCATAATTATAAAGAAATGCATGTATATTACTACTCATGCATGATTGCATGCCATGCTATTGTTATTTATTAATAAAGAAAGTGTACCTTATCAATGAAATAAACAAGCAACTCTTCAGCAAGCTCACGTTCACCAGATTGTGAGGCTGTCTCCATGGCATCCTTGTAAATGCTATCTTTCTTAGACAGAGCAATCGACTGCTTCCATCGACCTGCCTTTTTATATATATATGCAGCTACACGTCTCATTTCAAGAAGTTCATGTTTTTCAATCTGCACAAAACAAAAATAATCAAAAGATGATTAAGTAATCAAGTGGCAAAACAAGACTAAATTCTCACCTTCTGCGCAAGACCTATCTGATCAAAGTTGTCATGCATATCAATTGATTCACGTAGTCTTTCGTAATCTTCTTCCTCGACATATATTCCATTTAATGCCTCATTCACTGCAGACACATTGTTGCTCTGGACTGCAACCATGTAAGGTTTCACAATATGCAAATAACCAGCCTGAAACAAAAATCAACATTTTAAACGTAAAATCAAAAAGAACGATTCATGGCATCATCAATTCATCATTGTGGGAGGAAATAAAACCTAAAGAGTGAGAAATGGAGGAAATTTGAACCTTTCGCATTATGTCTACAACACGAGTATGGTCAACACGAAGAGCAAGCACATTGAGAAGATCATTTATCAAGTCAGGATGCTCTTCTAGATAGAAGTGAACTGCCTTATAGTAAAGATCCACATTCGCAATTTTTACACAAACATCTTTAAATTGCATGTGATCCCATGCATCTGGAGAATGGTTCATTATTGTGGTGGCAGCATTATCAAATTCGTCATATTGAATATACAGATAAGTAAGCTCTTTCCAATGTTGCTGCTGATCACAAGCTCTTATGAGTTTAGGAATGTTGAGACGAGTTGCAAATAATTTAATGTGCTCCATGAGTTTCTCTGGGCGATATCTTGCGTACAACACACCCAATTCTGTGAAAATACCCATATGTGCCCGCTCCAACCCAAGTCCACTTTCCATGAGAGAAATAAGTTCATTAAAGCATCCTCTGTCTTGGTAGTAATCACTAACCTCTTCCAAGTCATCGACCTGAAAATAAAATTAAAATAAATCGTTTCTTCTCAAAATGACCAAATCACACAATTTGACATCAATTGAGAAAATATCACATAAATAGCAATCTAATATATGTAGCCACTAGCCATACCTGTACAATTATGTTAAGCCCACAAATTTGAGCCAAACGGAACTCCTCAGCATCAATACAGGCAAAACAAACTTCCTTCCATGTCTTTGAACTATTAGCTTTACGAGCTGCATCCACAGCTCCCTGGAATTGCATTAGTTTGACGAGTGTGACAGCAAGCTTAGCCCAGTTAGAAATGAATGCAAATATGATTTTTGCAGCCTCATACAATTGCTCATCATATAAACGATCGCCAACATTTTGGAGATTTGCAACATTTGGCATTATGATAAATTCCTCAATATCAGCCAACCGGTCGATTTTTGCATATGCATAAATAAGCTCACCATCAACCCTTGACTCTTTGGTCTTTTGCCTGACCATAAGAAGGTATTTGACAAGGTCGTGGTATACATTTGCATCCTCAGAAGCACGAATAACATCTAAGAACTGAGTGGTATCATCAGCCCGAATGAATGACTCAATTGCATCACTAACCAATCCCTCACGAAGTTGAGCCTTGGCAACCTGACTCCATACAGCATCCTCCTCAACACGATATGCAAACTCCACAGCCCGTTCTATGCTTTCGATTTTATCCAATAGCACATCAACAGCTTGTACATTCAAATTAAACTTTTTAAATATTGCAAAACCTTCCTCATACAGTTGTGCTTCTACAGCAACTTCTCCCACTGCTGGTCCGTCAAAATTATCTAATCTGTTAATATAATCCATGACTCGTGATGCATCAGCTTTAATAGCAGTTAAGATCAATAAGTTTTGAAGATTGAAATTTCCACTGAAGGCAGAGTTCTGTAACACAATCTTCTCAAGAAGCTCAATCAGTTCATGTGGAAGATCTGCAGTCATAAAAGCTTTAACAGCTGCAGAGACCTGCTCTGGACTTTTGCTTTCAGGCAATGCAGTAGATACAACCTGATCAATAAACTGTCTCCTATATTCATTTTCAGGGAGAAGAACTTTGTCCCACAAATCAAATTCCATTCTCTCAACAACGTACCTAGTAATCGACAGATTTATAAGTTAAAATGTTTAATTTAACAAATAAAAATAGATTTTTAGTGATTCAGTAGAATTACAAACCTCGCCTGAAGTTTGAACAACGAGTTCTTATTTGTGACACTAATAAGCTCATCATCACATTGACCACGCCTATAAGCAACAACAGCCAAAGTGGGATCCCGTTTCTCACAAAATTTACCAACAACACGTGAATCGTAGTAAGGATTGGTAGTAAGAAAATGCTCTGGATTATTGTTGCTTTCAATTATGATTTTACCCAAAGCATTGTGAACATGAACATCTTGGCTCCCTTCACTAACAAGATGCTCCAAAAATTGTGTCAGCAACCGAAGACGATTCCTTTATTCCATGACAAATTAATAATTAGGAGGTTGACAAGAATCATAAAATAATACATCATGTGGAAAACTGATAAAATACTAAAATAGAGATCATACTTCCAAATAGCGCCGCTATAGCGGCCTGGCTTGGCAGGGCATAGCGCCTAGCGCTATATCCCTAGGTTCTAAATCCGGGTCGGATCCTGATAGATCTTATCCAGATAAGGCCTAATCTGGCCTGTTGGTCTTATCAAGATCCAAAAAAAATAATTATAAATAAAAATTATTTATTTTAAGACCTTATAAATTTTTATAAACATATTTTTGCCAAAAATTTATACATTGGTTTATGAAAAGAGTTATATTATTTTTAATATAAACTCCTCCCACTCTTAAGACTTCATGTTTGTTTTAAATATTTACAAAAATGCCATTAGTGCTATCTGCTTATAGCTCTGCTAGCAACCTCTACGTCGCTATCCGCTATTTAGAAGTATGATAGAGATCATACCTTTTCTCACATTCATCTACCAAGGGTTCAACTGGAAGAAGAGACCGGATAGAAAGGATAAGGCCTTTGATGAAATCCTCAGGACATTCATCATCAAGAAGCTGACCTACAACTACAGGAGCATTGCTTGGGTTCACCTAAAAATTATCACAAGATAAATGTCAAAGCTGTCATTAAACTCAAAATTGTGAAATGATTAAAAATATTTTACTCAAGCTAAAAAAACAATATGTTGATCACTTAATTGTAAAACAAGATCATAAAAAATACCCTTCGAAGAAATAAGCCTCACCTTTTGAACATAACCCTCAATATATCGAAGCATGTTACTGGTGTACAGATAGTGTGTAAGATCAGCAACAAATCCAAACCGATCACAGACATTGATCAAGGGTCGTGCATCTGGAAGCTTAGCCTCCATCAGAAAGTTTTTTGTTTTCTCAGGATCATAGAAATTAGATTCTCTAGTCACACGCTCAACTTCTTTTACTTGCCCAGTTTTTGCTGCTGCTTCAATGTATTTAAAATGAATATCTGGATCTTCACTGTACAATTCATGAAATAAAAAAATAAAAAATTAGAAAATGACAATCAATTATTTATAAAGAAATATTACAAAAGAATACCTGGAACTCAAAAATGATCCCAAGAAAAAGTAGAGGCCCTCATAAGATTTGAACTGCTCAAAGAGTTTCATACATGACTCCATACCTAATTGCTCAGAATATTCTTTGGCAGTCTGCAAGAAAATGTCTCATCAATTTTTTTATGACGATCCTACATTTATTGGTAGAAACAAGCACTAACCTGAACAATTATCTGAAGATTTCCTCTTAAATTAACAAGTAAGAGATCTTTCATACACTCAAGGGCCCATTCTGTAGAAAGTGTCCCAAAAAATTCAACAAGAGCCTGCAAAATTTGGAATAATTACCGCATTGAAAATTAATCACCGCAAACGGTGCAAAGACACAAACTAGTGAATCATATAAAAAATGAAATAAACAAACCTGAGGCTCAATGGCATGTGTGTTCACAATGACACGCTTAATATCAGGTAACTCAGAATAATGCTGTATAAGAAAAATACCGTTAGCTAGTAATATCTAAGATAAATAAGCTCCTTGTTAGCATGGGCTTTTAAGTATTTCAGTATGGTTGTATCCTACTTCCTACAGTTATCAATATAATTCTAAATATTACATACATGGAGAGCTCGTGCATACAAGCCAGCCTTTTCACAGAGCTGGGCTATTCGAGGTCGGTCATAGTGACTAAACATTCCATTAGCTAATATAGCATCAGCAACATTGGGATATGTAACAAGATTGATCTCCAACACCTGTGTGCCATTTAAAGGTCAACAAGAAGAAACAAGATATAAAAAATATTCAAGAAAAATAAAGTAGAAAAATTGTAACCTTTGACTGGAGGAAAGCATGTTCCGGTAAATTTGGTTTCAAAACATCCAACAAAAAAGCTGTAGCTTCTCTGATCAAGTTTCTCTGAGTAAAAATTAATTTGAAAGATAACAGCACGATTAGTAAATATCAGAAAGTAATCCAAATAAATGTTAAATAACAGGCTAGCAGAGTTACTGTATTGATTGTGAAAGTAACCAAGAAAAAAAAGTGTAAACCTGAAGGAAGAGATCCGTAATGGTGTTGTAGTCAACTGGACATCCACCTTCCATTTGTGACATCATTAAAGCAAAATTAACCGCTCCCTGTTAAGGAAAAGTAGACAAACTTTGGGATTTAAAATTTGAACAATGTAAAAGAATTTAGGTACCCTTCTATTAGTGATGTGTTAGAATTAGTTCTGTTAATCATAATAGTTAATTACTTCTAAGGGTTAAATAGTAATTTCATTATCATCTGTAGTATAGAGTATAACTAATTTCTGTTATGCTGAATTGTATATATTTCCTACTCATTGATAATGAAAAGGGATCGAGTTTACTCTCCCCCATTATTTACATCTGGATCACTTATATCATCGCACAAGAAATCCCAAATAAATCTTATATAGTTCAATAAATACAAACCAGGATTCACGCCTATATTATACTCAATACAACAAAGTGAAACAAATTACCTGGGGATCTGCTCGTAGAATTGTTTGTAAAAGAAAGAGATAGTCGGGTGTGTATCCTACCTGCATCGGGACATATAAATGTATCTGAGAATTTATGTTTTTTTGAGATAGCCTACGTAAAGTCGTAAACTGTGTTTTGAGAATGGAGAATACATTACAAATTAATAAAATATTATTCTAGAAGTTTTTTCACCTAATATTTAAATAATGTTAAAAAAAAGTGCAATGCAGTGAAAGTGATTTAAAAAAATCAAAACAAACATCATGACCAGTAGGCTGATTAGTGATTATAATCTTCCATTTATATGGTTAAAAAATAATGATGTTCGGTTCTCACTTGTTTTGAGTAAATAAGAATCTTGTCAAACTCCCTTCTTTCAGCAAAAGCAGCAACAACTTTCGGGGTGGCTCTTGCTTTTATATAAATTTTAAGAGCAAGATCATTGTCAACAGTCTGCAAGGCATATCAAACAAATCATTGGCATGGAAAATCAGCGGGAACCTAGCCATTGCAATGAGACATGCATTTTACAGAAGTTATTGAAGATTAAAAAAATGAAAATCAATTGAAAAGAACAATACTTTCACAAGATCCCCAAGTTCTTCACTGCAATCAAGTTTATCTTCAGCTAACCAGTTCTCCAATAAATTTTTTTTATTTTGATTTACGACCAGGCGAGAGAGTTCCAGGGATTCAAAAGCATTGAGCTTTCCTTTAGTTAACAATGTGCCAAAATATTGTAGCAAAGGTGGGGTTTGCCCAGATTGTACCGGAACACTCTGCACGATAAGATGACAAAACAATGTAAGGTAGGGTTTTGCAAGCATTCAAATGAAAAACGTCATTAAAAAATAAGATAACATGACCATTTGGTTTATCTTTAATGTTTAAACTAACCAAAGAAGAAATTAGTGTGAGCAAATAACTACCGAAAGAAAAAATGACAATGCAAAAAAAAAACCTGAAATTTTGCAACGGTCTCTTGAGTCCTAAGAATACCCTGAGGAGATTCTGCAGCAAGTTCTGCAGCCTCTTTATACTTAGTCTGAGAAAACAACTCCTGAAAACGTTGCACAACCTGCACAGAAAAAATAATCAGTATAGACTATAGAGATATTATCAATTTGACATTGCAAGGAAACTAATCATTTGTCGCAAAAATGTAAATTTATAAAAATATTATAACTTTATCTCTCATTTTAGCTCCAACAATAATGGTTAACACGAACATACACCCATAATATTATTATTGAATTGACAAGTATCTTTAAAACAGTTTAAACTTTAAAGTGTCAATAATGATCGATTGACATTAGATAGATTATGTATATTAGGAATGCATTAACAGCTATGTATCTCTAAACCAAAACTAACAGATTTTAAGTCTTCGTGATATTGTAGATTGTACAATGGCTAAATTTGGGATTGAATTACCAAATTCTCTGCTCCAGGAAGATTCCCTCTTTTAGCAAGATTGACAGCAAGTTCCAAATTGTTCAACTATAAAAGAAAAAAATATAAAATTTAGATGTTTGCCATTATGGTTGCACAATTATAACAAAAAATAACTAGAACTGTTGACTGGCATACCTGGCCACTAACAAAAGGAATTATTGTTGCCTCATTAACTGTTGCAAGAAGAACTTGACCTTTTCTATTGACTGCATAAAAGCCACCAGCTGATGTTGCTTCAGATATCAAGAAGATAGGATCTGGACTAATTCGATTCCTGTAAACAGCACTTGCTGTCTCTAGGTCATAAACAAACAAAAGTCCAAGTTTTGTGACCACATATATCAAGCTGTATTTGCTTGATATCTGCCAAACAAAACATTGTTAGTTCACTTCTATACCTTTAAAATAAAACAAGCCAAAAATATTCTAAAAGTCAACCTACCTGCATTGCAACAGGGAAGTCATCAGCAAAGTCTGGAGGGAAAAAAAGATCAGCTTGTTTCTTTGAAAACCCAGGTTTACCTGAGGAACAAAATATATTAGTTATGCTGTTATGGAGGAGAATAAATGAAGAAATTTGAGTTCAATGTCAATCCTATTGTTTAGACGTTAACTTCATCCAAGCAAAAGAAAATACAATAATGCGGTAGGTAAAAACCTGGTTGGGCACCAAGTTCAATTACGTGCAACTTTGAAGTAATCTGCCCTGCATTCGTTGTCTTTGAAGCAAAAGAAATAAGAGTGGAAGGATTTTCATTTCCAGGAACCTGCAAAATCATGTTTACATATAATATAAATTCATTAATATCTAGTAACAAAGAAATACAAGTTTTTTGAAAAAACAATTATTGGTAGATATGCTGCTGTACAATAAAACACCTTGAATGTGGCAAAAGATGCAGCATGGGCTTCAAGTGCTTGACTGCGCTGTTGCTCAACGGAGAAAAGTTGCATATTTCCCTTAACCAGTTGCGGCCTCTGCATATATGTAATTAAAAAATTACAATCAACTTCTGAAAAATGTAAAAAAATACTAATACATCCATCATATGGATGATGGAAAACTACTTGCATTATACAATATAATATTTGAAAGCATCAAATATTCGAACTCAAACTTCAAAAACCAAAATAAAAATGAATAAATGAAATACCGCCAGTGTGCAATGAATTCATGATTTACAAAATATTGAAACAATACCAACTAGACTAAAAAATATATGATCTGGAAACTTTGTCTATAGCTATATAGCATCATCCAAAAAATACTGATGATTGATGTCCCAACATTATAAAACTCAACAAAATGAATATTCTAAAATAATAAAATATGCAATGGAAAAGACTGTTAACATAATTTTTAACAATGTAGATTCACTAAACTTCATGCATCTAAAGCAATTTGAATATCTAAGAAAACTTTAGCTAAAAAGAGAATATATCCTGCAAAAATCAATACCTCATTCCAAACTCCAAAGGAAGAAAAAACATACCTCAGCCGTCCCAGGTGTAATTCCAATTAAAACTAGCCACTTTTCAGAGGGATCGCATCGGTAGTTAATTATCTGATTATTCGCTAGATTAGCTGTTCTTTCAAACACCTTTACAGGCTCAGAATCACCTAAAAATATATTACATGGGAAAACAATAAGTCAAACTGAAACTGTGAAAGGTCCAAAGCTCAATTTGAAGAGAAGAATCAAGAAAAACACAGGGTATCATATAATATTAATATAGAATCAAGATCCAGTGTTGTTAAATATCTGGGAATGAAGAATGATAGACTTTTCCTATTTGACAATGTTTAAAGATGGTAACTATAATCGTATTCCAAGGCTTACTCTAACCATGATCATATAAGAAATCCCATTGTTCCAATATTTCAGAAAGATTAACTGTACCAAAAATGTCATGTACTAATAATATTACCTTCAATTGACCAATGGTACACTGAGGTTTGTGTGACTAACCCTAACATCTTCGGAGTGATCCATTTCCAAAACAAAACCTGCACAGGTTACAAAATCGATATAAAAACATTCCCTTTCTTAGAAATAAGAGAGGATGGGAAATTATAAAAATGACCAGAATTTGGTTTCACCTGCTCAGGCATCTGATGGGATTTTAATTTAGCCTTCTGCTCAATGTTGAATATTTGAAGGTGATCCTGGGTGGTTCCAGGGAGTTGAGCTGTAAAGATATTTAATGATCAGTGGTGACACTTCCAATGTAGGGTAATATTACCATTTTACTTAAAACAAAATATAATTAAAACAGGGAAATTAACAAAGTATAATTGAACTATTGAAGTAATAGCCTTTAATTGTTATTTGCATCATATTGTACAGAACATAACGTTGAAAAAAATGAAGCAGATTCATTTGAAGGAGGATTCATCACTGTTCCATTCAACATGTCCATGATCTACCTTTCAGTGCAAGAATTCTGGAGTTAGGATTCATCAAAGCCGAGTCCGCTGTGATTGGCCTCCTCAATGGCTGATTTGGCATGCTCATGTCAATTATTACAACACTGTTCTGTGGTGACGTCTCCCTTACACAGATATACTTATCCGATTCCATTGTGACATGAGTAAACGTAATGAATTGTGGATTTATGCCAACACTCGTAAGCTATGGTCAACAAAAAAAACAATTAGACTAACTGGAACACGAGAAAATCAATCGGTTTATTTGATTAAACAAAAATCAGTTAAAACACAAAAAAAAAACGACATTCAAATAATTCTCCCCCTTTAAAATAACAAAAAATCTCAAGGTCAAGGAAACAGATCGAGATGTACAAGATACACTGAAGCAGAGATCTTTAAAGGAATTCAAAGAATTGCAAATTATCCAAATTCGAAGTCCAAAGATCTACTGAACAGATCAGATCAGATCCAACAGATCTTCAACAAAAACATTTCAAATGAAATGGGATATACAGAACAACCAATCCAAAACTGTTCGTACCAAACAAATCTAAACGAAAATAAGTGAAATCACGCATAAAAAGATGGAACGAAGTGAAAAAAAGGAGAGACTCACAGTCAAAGCTTCCTTCATCGTGATGGGGGCGTTTGCTGCCGCCATGATGCCCAGAACTAGGGTTACAGAGGCAGAAGGAAGAAGACGAAGAAGAGATAGCGCCTGTTCTCTTCGCCTTCCTCGATGGCGGTGGGTAGTGTATAGTGTACAGCGGCAAAGGAGAGGTGAAATGGGGGATCCAGGTAGAAGAAATTAAATATAACGAGTAGAGAGAGATGGGGGAGGGACTGGCCTATTTCCTTACTGGGGTAGTTTTGTAAATTAATCTAGATTGATTAAAAATTTAAACAGACTGAACTTTATTTTATTTTTTAATGAAATTCCAACTCATTCAACATAGTGGACGGAAAATGATAATTTTTTTATTTGAATTGAGAATATTCAAATAAAATAAACGGTATCGTCATCTTCGAATAACCGAATACCCGAATATATTACAATGTGAGATGTTCGATGACCAATCAGCATGTAGCCAGCCACTACGTAACGGGTTCAACATGTCTCCAATCTCCACCCATGGGTCTTTTTTTGTATTTTATTTATCTCGTGGGTCATGGATTGACACTGTACTTATATATACCCGGTCCCCACGGGCCACGATCACTCGGGTCTATGGTTGACTTTATATTTTTGGATTAATTAAAAAGTAGTCCTTATACAAGAAATTCATGGAACCAATCAAGTGATCAACCCATGTTTAGGAAGAAAAAAAATTGAAGCTCTGATTTTAATTAAATAAATAAAATTAATGTGAAGTAAAAAAAAACTAAGGTTAGTTTTTAAGAGGTAAAACCTTACGTAATTAAGTAAAATTAATTACGCAAGATGGTGCTATGAATCTGAAGTTTTGAATAATAATGTCGGCAAAAACTTGATTTTGAAGGTTGGTCGGAACATTTAAAACGATAAGACTTAATTATCTTGGTTTTTTCATACTGATTTATTAATTAATTAATTAGAATAAAAAATTAATGAATGATTAATAAATCGAAAAAATAGTTAGAGAATTTGATTAAGCAAAACGGCGGAGGGGAATTACGAGGACGGTGACGTCGTCGAAGGAACCTCGGGAAACAGATAGATCTGCAAGTTTTTTACAGGCGGATAGCAGTGACGGCTGTGTGTGATTGGAAGAGGAGGAGGAGTTGATCCACATAGAACGGACTATGTCTACGGCTTCCTGATTCGATACTTTATCCCAAAGACCATCGGAGGCTAGAATCAAGAACTCGCATTCTGGGTTGATTTTTTGAACCGTGGTTTCAGGGTCTGCGATCACCCAATGCTTCAGATGACTGTCTCCCAAACCTCTCGAAACTGCAAGAGTACCTTGCAATCTCCATACACCTCGAATGCAATCGACATATCCTCCATTGTTCTCGATTCTGTTCTTCTCGTCTTCTCTTGAAGGACGGTGATCGGAAGTCACAGCTTCTGCGACACCTCCTTTGCTTATAACAGCACGGCAGTCTCCGGCATTGGAAACGATGAGATGGTCGTCGTTCATGATCAATGCTGTTACGGCGCATGATCCACCGGGAACTTCTTGTTTCAAGAGGTCAGAGTCCGTTCTCAAGTAAGCTATTCTGAGTGCTTCTTCGATCCTAGCTTGGTTGTTACTATCTTGTTCGTCTTCTTCCTCTCTGATTGCGGCAATGACATTTTTCTCTACATTGCTAGCCGCGAATTCCGCGGTTTTGGATCCACCGTGCCCGTCAAAAACACCGAAGAATGCCTGCAGCCATGACATAAAACATTAAAACCCTAAGATCGGAATAAACACGCATAAAAAGAGGAAAATCCCCAAATCCATCGAATCCCTAAAAATCAAGTTTTTGAAAAGAAAGAAGAAACAAAATGATAGAAACTCACCAGTTTGGAATCACCGCAGACGTCAACACCGGCACAGTATCGATCATCCATGCTTTCCTTCACCCTACCCTTCTTGCAAAAAACCGAGAACCTCGTGTTATCTACCTCCACCTCATCAATTCCGCTGCACCTCTTTCCCTCATCCACATCCCCAAAACCAAAATACAATGTTGACTCTATCTGAGGTATGTCGAGCCTTGCAGGCCTCTTCCTCTTCAAAGAAGCGGTAGAATTGGTGGTGCTGGCAATTGTAGAAGAAAACTCTGAACTTATCCTACGACCAGTCGCCTGCTTGAGAAATCTTGACCGAAACGGCGAAGAAGAAGATGGAGAAGGGGAAGCCGTGAATTGGGGAATAAAATTATCTTGGTTCGAATTACAGGAATGCGTTCTCATCGACGGGGAGAAAATTGGAGATCCGGCAGCGACAACGATTGCCATATAGACTTAGCTTTTTTCCCGTTTATTCCTAGTCCTTTACTTTTTCCGTTGGAATTGGGAACAAAAAGAGAGAGAGAACTTCGGGTTATATAGACAACGATATATTGAGTTATTCTTACAGAATCCAATGTTAATAACGTGTTTCGGTTTTGTGATTTAAGAAGAAAAAGAGCCGTTGTAGAGTTGTAGTGCAGCTGAAGTAAATAAGACACGCGGGAGTTTAAGCGTGCCAGCAATCCTGCATGGCGCGTTGAATGACGACTTGAGTCTGGGAGTAGTCAAAAACTTAAATTCAAGCTGGAGATTTACCAAAACCAAAAAAGATTGACCATCATTATTCACATGAACTGATGGATATTGTCTAGTGTAGACTTTAGAGCATTATTAGCTAGGTCTGCCATCCTTGAGTTCTCTGTCTGCGATTGTTCTCGAGTTCTCAGTGAGATCTGCCGCGATCTGTGAGAGCGACCTCCAACTGCGAGCGTCCTCTGAGATCTGCTGCGATCTACCGAGAGCTGCCGCACGTCCTCCTCCCTCTTCCGATTTGGATTTAATTCCAGAACTGAGACATACATAGCCGCTGAGCTCCAGACGTGATTGTGACACGTGAGCTGCAGATTAGCTTGCGATTCTCGCGAGCACTGCCGCTCCATTCGTGAGTCTGCTGTGAGTCAACGATCTATCCAATCTCACCACCGTCACGCATGATCAGTGTTGATCCCGCAAGGGAACCCCAAATTGGAATCGGCGAGTGTGAGAAGATTGTCGATTGTTGGAATCGACGAGTGTGAGAAACGTGGAATCGGCGAGAGGAACCGAAGAGGGTGTGCAATCGGCGAGTGTTGTGAGCAATCGACGAGTGAGATAGTGGAATCGGCGATTAAAAAAAAAATCGGTGATTGCTTGGTGATATTTGGCTTGTGATTTATTTGTTATTAACGCAATCCGGGAGAGTTTATTTCTGCGATTGATTTGTGAACGGTTTCCGGTGATCTTCACTGCCTCTGATTGGAGCTATCCGATAAACATTAGGAAGATCAGCATTTTGCAATCTCTGATGCTTATCTTTATCTAACCTTTATCACTCGTCAGTTCTGGGGGTGTCCTGCGTCCTGCGTGGGGTGTTTGGGTAACGGGATGATAATAGGAAGGATAGAGTAGAGTGACCGACCAAGGTATAAGACGTTGCCCCTAAAAACTAGGTCGACGGAAAAATGAGCGTTAGCGATCTTCGATCGGTCTTCTCTAGTTAATCGCCGCCATTCGTCAGTTCTGCGGGTGCTTCTCTTTAAGGAGTGCTTGAGTAACGGAGTGTCGGTAGAGAGGCTAGGGAGGGAGCAACACATCGAAAACGTGATCTTACTATCGTTGGAATTAATATACATTTTCTAGTTACGATGGACGCAAGGGATCAAACTTAATTATACATGGGTTCCAATCGCTAATCACAGACCAATAAGGAACTTCAGCTTCATCCAACCTACACTCATCAACAACCAACCTCATGCGAGAATTGAAGAATCACAACTGGAGGAGGTTACAAAGAAGTTTACAATTTTACTGAGGGTGGTAGGAATAAATCCTTCACTTGCCAAACTGAAGGATTTCATAACAAAGAAGTGGGGACTGAAAGAGACTAGAGATTACAAAGTGGTGATATTGGAAGGGATCGGGTTTAAAGTTACGGTTCAGAATGAAAGGAATTTTGAGAAAGTTCTTAGGGAGGAGTGGCTCTGGATGGAATCGGAGATTATGTTAGCTCAAGAATGGAAACCATCACTGGATTTTAATTTAGAACTGAGGCTTTATTGACGATCCCGATTTGGGCTACTCTACCTGTGCTGAATGAGAAATTCTGGAATGCGAGAATCATCGCAAGAATTGTTAGCACCCTAGGCACACCTCTAAATGGCAGATTTGCGATCAAAGATAATCAGACGATTGTCCAGCTAGTGGTGGTAGTGGATGTTGCCTTTAAATTTTTCGGAAATACGAAAATAATAATAGATGGGCAGAACGGTGAAGTGACGGAGGAAATTGCAGTGAGATATCCATCCGTTCCCCCTTCGTGCAAATGATGTGAGGGATACGGACATACAACTGAAGCTTGTCTCCGAACATCCTTGACAGTGGATGCTATCCTTAATCAAGAACCCGATCTCTCTAACCCACCACCAAGTATCTCAACAGCGGGCGTTAACACTCATAGAAGGAGAATTACCTTTAAAGAATCCCCTATAGTCCCTGAACAGAAAAGAAATTCAGAATCAGAAACACAGAGGGCTACGAGGAAACAGAAGAGAAGGGTTGCTCGAATAAGAAAAAGGCAAAGGCAGAGCAGAGAGAGGAGAGAGAGGAGAGAAGGATGAAATCAACCGAGAAGATCGCAGCGCATACAGTGGAAGTCAGTGTCCCGATCATGAATACCCTGGATGAAGAAGAGGAGGGCTCAGATAGCTCAGTGGATTCAACACTAAGATTAAATCAACTTGTGAATCAAACTAGAGATATAGATTTGAATGCCGATCCACAGGGCTTAAGCCCACAAGACATGCGTCAACAAGACTGCCCACATTTATCACTAGTTGTCAATGTGGATGAGATCCCAATTCCCTCAATTATGACGATTGATAACCCAAATCCAAATCCAGGGTTAGTATGGAAACATCAAATCATCCAATTCTTAATTTCGCTGGCAACGCAAGAGGCTCCAACGCCGGTCATTAAATCCTCTTGATCTCCACCAGGGCCGTCTAAGAACCGAGATGGCGCTTTTCGTGTGGAATGTGAGAGGGTTCAATGGTAAGAAAAAGAAAAGGGAGGTTTTGTCGCTAATGGCTAGAAAAAGATTGGAAATTGTTGAAATCCTGGAGACACGAGTCAGGAGAAGTAATCAAGGGAAAGCAACTAAATTTTTCAATGATACATGGGCACACTTATCAAACTCCGTCTTCCTTTTACAGTTCTTCTTTACTTTAGTACCTGCCCTGGTTTTCTATGCGTCGTTTATGCGCCGCATAAACGACTATGCGATTTTCCAGACCCCCGCATAGATGTTCTATGCGTTTGGCGGGTCTGGGTTGGGTTGGGTCGGGTCGACTTTACCCAAATTTAAAAAAAAAACTAAAATCCCCACATAAAACCCCTCGCATAAAACAATCCAGACCTAAAATCCCCACATAACCCCCCGGCATAAAACAGTCCAGGCCTAAAATCCCCGCATAACCCCCCCGCAGCATACGGACACGTTGATGAACAACTCCTCTCCTGAAAACGGTAACCATCTCTTTTGCGTTTATTTAAAACGCGTGTTGTCTGTACATATTCATGCGTGTTGCAAATTGCAACCACTTGACATGTAAATATTTAAATTTTAATAACCACTAGTCTGTTGAAGTATTAAAAAGTCACCACTTGTCTTTTTTTTTGAGAAACAAAAACCACTTGTCTTCCTCATGTGGATGCTTTGACATGTGGATCCTTTGACACATAATCACAACTCACATATGAAAACTTCTCACGAATGACACATGTTGTGATGTTGGAATAAAATATTCAACATATGATTTTAATTTTTTAATTTTTTTTATTGGATATTGTATCATATTCAACATGTTGGAAATATTAAATTTTTAAACTTTATTGGATCATTGGAAACTTTTTGCTATATTATATTATTCATATATTATGGAAATATTACGGATAATTTTAAAAAATACATGTAAATATAACATGTCGCATATTTACGTATATGCGCGTATATGCACGCATATACTTATATGCTTAATATGCCATCGCATGAACGCATAGAAAACCTTGGTACCTGCATTAACTAACTTCTGATTTGGGCGGCGGATCTTCCCCTATCCGATTCAATATCGGATCCAGAATACCCTATTGTTGTTCTCTTCTCACATTAACCTCGTGCCTGTACGTCGAAGTAATCGAACACTCTTGTGTATTTCCTTAATTCAGTTTCTCAATTATTCGTTTGATTACACAAAATAGTAGTAGTTCTATTCTACCATCATCCTTTATGAAATTTCTTGTTTCATCAACCAGTCAACCACCGATCTCCTACAATTCTATTATATTTCAAAGAGAACTGGGAAAAATCCACTCTTCTTCAGCAACCAAAACAGATTTATAAATTATGAATATCTAATTTGTGGAAATAAACTTTTCATGCCTATCTATTAAGTATAATGTTATCTAATTAACATTACCCTACTCCTAATTAATCTGTTGGGATAAGGATACACTGTATAACTTCAGATAGAAGTAACTTCGGATAGAAGTAAATTCACATGCTCTGTAGTTTATCAATGTAAATAGATAAACATGGTTCCATAGTATAAATATATATCAAAGGGAATGGAAAAGATTTTCATGTGATCCATCTGTTTTACATTACTCAAGGTATTACTTATACTATCTATTTAAATCAACATAATTAATGGTGATTTTATCAGGATTATAACTGTTTCATCAAGTAAGGAAGAGAATGATAAACTGTTTCGTCTTCTGAGAAAATATATACACATAAAGTGAATGAAGAAATTAAATCTAATCATAATAGATTACACAAACGTGGCCTGGAGCAGAGCTGCCTTCCGTTAGCATTTACAAAAGCAATGACACCAGCTGCCAACCCAGCCCAAAGCAATGAAGAAAACAAATGCCTGGCAGATCCATCTGCTGTTTGAGGGGAAAAAATCTATTATAAACAATCATTTAGCTTCCTAAGAATTATATTTTAGCTATGGACAAACCCTATGGAATTATATTCAGTAATAAGAGCTGTGGGGAAAGCATACTTTGATTTATTCTGTGAGTTGTTAGCGTTAGACCTCCAACTATCACGGCTGACGGAATTGGAAGATACTGTACGTTAGGCATAACGATAAAGACAATGTGAGACAATTTACAATAGTATAATATAGAGGTTATAAACCATTATCAACGCAACAGCTGCATACATCACTTACAGAAAAAGATTCAAACCCATTTAGCTGAAAAGGAGAGGGAGCACCTCTGTCGATACAATAATGACCACTGATGAGATCCAATGCATCCTAGTAGAAGAAATATTGTACAATTTCAAGGTTTGAGAACTAAAAAATCATATTTTGTTATTCTAGAGTGAATTCTGAAGTAGCATTAATGAAAAAGTGATACCTGTCGTGTCCCATCCTGGAAATTATTCAAATAATATCTTGAAATTGCGCTCATTCCATCCTTGATAAATCCAGATAAAGTCTGCCTTCCAAATCTGCAATTTTTCCAACCACGATAATAAACAAAAAATTATAGCACTGCATCTAGTGTACTATTTATAAATATTCTGAAAGATACCTAACAAAGTCTCTTTTTAATGCATGTGTTCCAGAATAACCTAAACTGATGTCATCACCATGGTCAATCCACACTGAAACATGACAGAAAATATCATGAGATAATGCTATAGTTTGATATCAAACAGCCCCTGGTCATTACAGATAGTACTTAGAATCATACATATTTTGAAATTTTCGTTTATTTCGGGGTACATTGAAATATAATCACTTGAAGAAAATACTCCCATTTCCTTCAGCTGTGCATCTAATGATTTTCTGCCTAGGTAACACTGATGAAAGAAACAAAATTATACATAAGAGAAATTGGCAAAAGCATAAAATGGGAAAACCAAACCACAAATAAATAAGAATAAAGCATATGTTGTTAGCTATAAATATGTTTATATCCATGTTACTATGTTAGTATGAGAAAAATAACTTATGCGCAGAAAAAAGTTATCATTTGTTGAAATAGGATATGAAATAATAACATATGAACAATGGAAAGACTACAACTGAAGTTATGCCTATGCACAGAAGATTACAACAAAAAAGCATCAACTGTGAACTATGCATGAAGATTAGTTGCTTTCTTTACAGTTATTTGGTAAAAATAGCTGTTAGTTTAGTCAGTTACTATCTTTTTGGAAGAAAGTCAGATACTATTACCTAATACCTATAAATGTATATACTATATTCCATAATCAGTATAAGCTCAATGATCACTATGCACAGAAGATTACTCATCGGAAAGTTTCTCACTGTGCCCTTAAAATATTGATGAGTAACTAATCAACCCAATAGAGTATTTGTACAGTCCAATCCGATAAACTGATAAAGCACCAGAAGAAGTTACCGAGAAGTAGCATAAGAACTGACTGGTAGGTGCAACTAAGTATTTGGTAGACTTGACCAGACCGATAAGGGATTAGGCTGACCGGTTAGAACACAATGGCCCTAGATGTCATGAAACCTTAGGATTATGCACCAAAAGGGATCAACCAGTAACATTGGTCAAACCCTAGTACTGTCACACTCAGACCAAGCATATTCAAGACAACCGGACCAAACCAGTCAGAAAGGTCCATGACCTTAATGTTCATTCCAACACCCGTCTATAAATAAGGGTCGACTACCTCAGATTCACTTGACTTTAGAACTAGTACACCCTTCAAAGAAAGAAATTGAGTGTGCACTCTTATTAGTCTTATACGTACACACACACCTGCTCCTCAGATCACCCAAGAAACCCTCTGGATTTAGTCCAGAACCTGACTCCCTAAAAAAGCTTCCAAAAGGAGGAATAGAGCAAGCAAATCCATAGTCCACAATCCTACTCAGACAACGTAACTTGCTACAGATCATACCTGAGGTGTCCTGACCCAACTCGGGCCAGGCATGTTTGAAAATCAGGTTTAATACGGTTTTATCATGCTATTCAGATGTTTAAGAATTAAGATTATGAACTGGTGAAGAATGATCATCTTTCTTTTTAAAGAGAATGATGCAGATAATTCATCTGATCTAATATTTATAAAACTGACATGTACAAACATTCTAGAAAAATGTTCATGAATGTAGTATTTCAGAGAACCTGTGTCACATTTGTCCGATCAAGGCAATCAATGCAGTTGGTTCTAATCACACCTTTTTGTTCCAACATTATATCTCCTTTCAAATTTAACATAAAATAACTGCCCATTTAGCACAAGTATCAAGTGAGAAATATGCAACAATATGATTTAAAAGATATCAAATCTATAAAAATACAATACCCATGTATCTCGAAATCTTTGGAAATCTGGTCATGAAGGGGTTGCAAGTTATCAAGGTTTGCATTGCCAAAAAACTGATGAAAATCGAAAGAAATATATCTACAAGATAGTCAATGTTAGAGACTTAGAGTAAACAGTATAATGATTTAAACCAACAAAATGATTATTGGAAGAAGAAAACATTGTAAAAAATCATTCTGATTTTATTTTTAATTATAAGGTGCAAATCATCAACCCCATATATTGTAGTAGATACTGGAAACTGGAAAGTAAAAAATAGAATCTTATTGGTTTTTTTCTCCTCATGGGTAATGTTTTGGTTTTGGATTACTAGTTAGTTATACTAGACTGAAATGTATAAACAGAATGGAAGCACAAGCCAAACTGATGTTATACTAGATACTGCAAAAAACAGTTGGCTTAAAAATTAAAATGTATGTATGTGCATTTGTAGATTAATCAATAAAAACTCACATGAAATCAACTTCAAAATTGATTGGACAAATATTATTATACGATGGCAAATATAATTGGTGATGGTGATGCTGCATTAACCTTCTAACTAAACTCAATCAATTTTCATATATAATAAAAGCAATGTCCCCTATAATGGAGGAATCTTTAATCTTGAGACTTGACACTTCTAGATTAAAGACCAGTATGTGGCATTCATAGTACAAATGCATCAGTTTGTTGATATTTTTTTCAAAGGGTAAATAATTGTTACTATGGCGTCAATAGAGATCGAGAATCCCTACACTCTTGTGTGAGTTCACGATTTGGGGTTTATAGAGATTGGCTTAAAAACATAGTTTTTACCAGAATCCTATCAGATGAATTAATTTGCCTGCAAATATTGAGATCGTTATAATCTCACCTCACGTTGAGAACTTTCTTCATTTCTAAAGCAAATCTGCTACTCAAATGGCCTTCTTCACCATGCTGCAGTTAGACAAATTATGGATCATGAGAATTAAGCAGAAACTAAGAAAAATGAAGAATGTATGAAACATGATTTCTATTTGCGATTATAAGGCTTTAGGAAGAAAATAAAAAAGTGCATTGATTTAAAAATAAAACTTGCTACAGGCAATGTTATAACAAATTACGGATATCTTTTCTTTTCCAGTGGTAAATTATCTTATTTCCGTTGAGAAACAGCAAATGCAGAAATGCTAGCTAGGTATAGTGGAATAAAACTACAAAACAACTAAACTACAGAGTTACTATTAAACTGCATTATATCTATATAAGATACATGAATAAGACAAAATCCAGGTATTCCATCTTAGCCATATAGTCAGTTTAAGTGTTGGGGGTAAGCACACTGCACACCCCAAAACAAATGATTGAGTCCCTATGGCTTCAGAAACAACACATCTCTTGTCAATGCTTGAGTCCCTATAGCTTGCTCTACCAAATTCTTCGTCGACACAACATGAATTTACTCTTTCCATGAGTCCATAATGCATCTTTCCATGGTTCTTTTCCATGCAAATGCAAAGGATGGCTTGGACTCCTATTATTGCCAAACTAAATTTTGATTTAATTGAACGCAACTATCAGGATGTCTGAACAAAAGCCCAACTGGTATCAAATTTAAATATCTCTTCTCCATCCATTTTGAACAAAATTCTTATTTTGTTTGATCGTGTGTGATGTCAAGGAAAATTAACAAAACGGAAGATAAAAAATTGAATTATGGAAAATGGATTTAGGGTTGCAAGTTGCATAATTGAATCATTATCAAATGAAAATTGCATGGTTGCAAAACATGCTTGTAAATTCCAAAAGTATCAAAAATTCTAGAAAGAACCTGCAAAATTATTTTAATTCTTCTTTTTCTACACATTACGTAAATAGTGACTCTGACCTAAATGACAGTTAAGAAGTCGTGAGAAATAAAAAGTATAGATATCATACATTATCAGTGAGGTCAACTGCAACAGCTTCTCCATATCTTTGTTTAATGTCATTAAAATGACGTTCAATAACCTTGGGCTGCATCAAACAGCATTTTCATATTTCAACTATTTAATTTTATTAAAATAAAAGCATATCTTAAATAGTATATAAACAAGAACAACACCATACTGTTTCTTCATGATTTAATATGTTCAGCCGTGGCTTGTAGCTAAGATCCACAATTTGTTCCCATAGAAGTGGAATGGAACCTCGGATCTAACCATTTAGAAAAATAATGGTTAATGTGTCTTGGATCTAAAAAAAGGTACAACCTAAAGAACATTTTTTGTGAATCTACCTGCAGAAATGCGGTTCTAAAATCCTCAAACTCAACCAATTGCTCAGTTTCAATAAAATTAGCAGTGTCACCATCAAGATTTGCTCCTCTTCTCCACATTCTAGTTCCTAACTTGTAAAATAGCATCACGTTTGAGAAACTGATGCAATTAGATTTCTAAGATAATTTTTTGTTACATTCCTTAGATTCCTATTATTACCCAGTCTCCGATTGCACCTTCTTGATATTAAAGATATTTTGAGTGGAGAATCTTTCAACATGACTTGCACACTCTGAACACCTAAGGTTCTGTTAAGAATTTTTTTGCAACAAGTGCCTCAAAAAAATACTATAAACAAAGTTATCCACTTTCTAGTAACATAAGGATACTTCCTTGAATCAAGGGAACGATGAATGGGTCAAGCTAAAACAAACAAAATAGTAAGGCTCATTAGAAATATACACAACAAACAATCATTCAACCCAAACATTACAGAAACCTAAGAGCAAGGAAAGAATGAAAAATATGAAGATCTGACCTTGCATTCGATAAGTTCTTCTAATAAGTTCCGGTTCCAAATAAACCGGGGATCAGCCTAAAATTAAAATAGTCAGACAAAGAATAGACAGACTTGAGGATAAAAAAGCATATAAAAAAAGTGGGGATTAAAAGATAAACTGTAAGTTACACCTCAAATAAGCTTTCAAGATATACTTATGAACTATGAATGGATTCATTATAAATAAAGATATTTATAAGAGCGAAAATCTTAAGGGCAATAAAAGTATAAAACCAATTCAATGCACAAACCTGTTTCCATAGAGGCCTGGTTGCTCTTTGTTTTGCATGTTGCCATGATCTCTGCAAGCTAGTAAGCATATCATCAAAGAATTAGACTATTGTGTTTCAGTAAAAAGTATTGGTATTAAATGTAGTCGCCAGATAAAACATGACCTATAAATATCAAAGAAAATGTTGTTTACAAATCCTACTGAATGGGAGACTACTTACTTCAATGTCAAATCTATTTCATATGAATAATACAACCCTGGAGTAGTTTCAATGATTTTCAATAAAGTCGTGAAATAAGCCTCATCTGAATTCTGTCAAAATAGTCAAAACAATAGAAACCACTTCTTATATTACATAGAGAAGCATATATCTGAGGTAGAAATAGAAAATCAAATCATTATGGCGCATACCTCCTGTTTGGTTGAATTTACCAAGGTGTTGCTACATGACAAAAACTCCATAGACTTCACCAGGAAAATGGGAAATCCAAAGTGATTACTGACCTCTTTCCGTGAAGTTATTACAAGTACATAAGTTCCTAATCAAGCCATCAAGGTAAGAAAATCGATGGATTTAATTGACTCCAAATCCAAATTACATGTGAAATCTAAACTAGAACCAGTTGTGCGTAATGCTTAAATCGCAAACATATTTTGTATTCTGACCTGCGAGCAATCTGATTGTTCCAACAATTCCGTAAATAATAGAACATTTAGTAGGTGTTTCAAACTCAAAATCATCCCCTGCAAACAAGCAAAAGAAAAATCCTGATTCCAGACTCCCAGTTCTCTCATTTCTCCAGATGTCAAATTATAAATTTATAATAAAAAGAAACGAACCGTTACAAGGCTCGATGACACCGTCAGATCGAGAGATGAAGAAAGCGAGACGAGTAGTAGAAGAATCATGATGGTCTTGGGATCTAAAGACTATTTTATCTCGAAACTCCAACAACTCCATCTCTCTATAGCAGCAGAACCTGAACGAATTTGGGAATTGTTCCTCCTCTTCCATTTCCAAATCTCTCGCATCGTGGTCAGTGTTCACCGTCGACATACGCCCTCCTGAGACCTGAGTGAACGCTGCAGTGGTTGCCGACTTCTATTGCCTCTACTAAACAAATCCATCGAAGGAATCCATATTCTCATTCAGTTTCAGCCTCTCACAGTATTCCACATTTTTCAGATTATTTTTCGAAAACCCCTCGTAGAAATTTAAAACTATTATAACTCTATCCGTAATATCGAATCAGGGAAACTAAATCCACTCCGAGAGACATCGTATCGAGGAGTTTTTTGTTCTCTTCTTTGTCGTTTATTGACAACTAACGCATCGATTGACTTTGAAGAATCCAAGGTAAGTTTGACTTCTCAGTTAGAGCTACTGTCTATATATAGAGCAGAGAGTCACGGTTGCTTCTTCTCACGATCGATAGCACTGGTATCAATTCGCCATGGATTTTACACGTCATCAGAACCTGGCTTTCTTCTTCCTCCTCCTCCTCAACTTTCCACTTCTCTGCCCGGCCGAGTACAACCCGATCTCAGGTGAGTTTGCTTTCTTTTTGATGGCCGCGCCATCTTTTGCTTATTTATGTTTTTGGGTGTGATCAGGAGACATGATGAAGGAGAAGATGGTGAAACTGAACGACTACACAGATCCAGGTTCAAACCCACTCCACGATCCACCGACGATACCTTCTCCGCCGAGCACTCCGCCCCCTCGGCTGCGACGGAAAATGATTTGATTTCTCCGAAGAAGAATGTGTTCTCTAGAAACGTCCAAATGAGTTGTTTTGGTATGTAGTGTTTGGTAAAAGTATGGTGGTGGTGGGGTATTTGTAAATGGTATTATACTGCTCTTATTCTTATTATGTGCGTTGAAAATTATCGCAGTATTTTGGATTACAATTTGCAAGTGGATTCTGTCTGTATTCTGTAATTATTTGTCGGCTGTCTGTCGTGTAACTGTAATAGTCACTTGTAATCTATGTAAATAAATTACCAAAACGACATAGTAATTAGGTATAATTATAAATAACTTTACCTTAGTCAGTTTCCATTTCAATTTAATAACTTTAATTTATCTTTTCGATTCTTTTCTTAAATTTACTTTTCGATTCTTTGTAAAGCTTCATTTCTTTAAGTAGTTAGGGTTAGAATTCTGTAAATAAAATTGTTGTAATGTCAAAGACTCAAAATCCAATTTCAATATCTTTGATCAAACTCAATCTCTGATTTGATATTCTGTATTGTGATTTTATGTCAATGAATATATACATCAATTCAATTGTTTATGTTCAATTCTAAATCTTAACTTCATCAACCCAAGTAATTAACATGCTCAGAAATGGAGACTGCTGCAAGAAAGTCAAGAAAAGCTTCTGATTGAGCAAATGAGTAAACTGATTCTACTTGCTAGACAAGATCAGAATAGTCTATGGGGAAATGTAGAACTATAAATGACCCAATACAGTTATACAATAGAATATATAAACTCTGTAACACAATCAACAATTTGATTCTTTTTCAGTTAATTGATTACAGTAGTATTTTTTGTTTCTATGTGATCATCGTCTCTTTGATTTCTTCATAGCAATCTGATAAAGCACGGAATGTCTTACTAGCGCTCACGGTGGTGCAAACGGCTATCTTGACGGGCCGAAGGCTCTGAGATCCACGACGCGCGTTCTACGTCAAGTCTTCCGAGAGAAATCGGCGATTGCACTATTAGAATCAGCAATTTGCTTGGTGTAAATACACTCTAAAAAGGGTGGAACTGATGCCTTTGGAGTGAGTCTGGAGTCTCCTTTTATAGGATCTCTAAGGGCGTAATTCGCGACGGTGATCGCGTTCGACTATAATGGCGCGAGCTGGACACGAGTAATGGTCTGAAATCGACGATTTGGAAGTAAATCGACGATCTAGTGACAAGCTCGGTGAGTTCAAAGGGGCAAAATCGGCAATCTGTCAGACTCTAACGACCTTGGTCTCAACTCGTCGATTTGGCAGACCAAATTAACGACTCAGAGAGTTGACTCAGGTCGTTGACGAAGACTTTAGTTCCGAGCTCGTGAGAGTCTTCCGGAGTCCGACATATAGCAAACGGAACCTTAATTCCTGTTGACGGGAGTAACTGATGTGCAGTCATGTGTCAGCCGTACTCCCCCTAAAAAGGGTCTGTGACAAGACGTGTATCACCACAATCACATCCGAAACTCTCACTTCATCAATATTCTTTTATAGTCATGTATCAAACACAATAAAATATTTATCATGTGAACTTTGAAGATCTATTTTCTAGTTTGCATTTCTAATTCAGAAGGTACAGGCAAAAAATAAGACTATAGAATGAAAGATTATAAAAAATTTATCAAATGCAAAGCATTTCAAAACATAAATGGACTTATAGTGGTGATCTCATATGCGACTTATATCACGTCCAAATACAAGGGTTGTAGCCCAATTGATCGCGACGTAGAACCTATTCCTCCAACTTACAACACGGGTGAGGTACGCAGATCGCCAAATGAACCAACTCACAAACCCCGCGATTGATAAGCCTTTTTCATTCTGAAGAAGTTGTGCATCAGAGAATCAGACAGATTGTATTTTGAACCAGGAAAAAATATTAAATTGTATTATGAATTAAACTCTACTGTTGAATTTCAATCAATTGCACTTCTACAGAAGAAAGAACTAACCTTGTTTTGCCTAAGATCGACAAGGGCTTTGTATCGTCCAACCGTTGCCATACTTCCCAAATGCTTGTAAACAAATGGAGCTCCCAAATTCACATCTGCAGTAGAGTTTGCATGGCCTCCACTAGCTCTGCCAATTTTATTCAGTTGACTTGCTAGATATTTCCCCTGTCTTTCTGCAACCTGTTTCAATTTTCAATCTCCCAGCTTAAGTCACCTCTTTAGGTGGAAAATTATGGAAACACATGAAAATTGGAAAGGAAAATAAATAACTTCAATTCATGTTGATTTTCATCATTCAAAAATAGCAGAGAACATATTTCTAGTTGACCTGAGCCAGAGCTGGTAGTACTGATTTGCCTGTACTCTCTAGAAATCCACTACAATCCCCAATGGAGAATATATCTTGTTCAGAAGGAACCCGTAACCAATCATCGACACCGATTCTATTAGAATGTTATAAAAAAAATTAGAAAATAGATTAAACTCAATCTAACAAACGAGCATGTAATAAAATTTTACAGTATTCATTGATTCGACAAATAAATTACCTGCCGCCTAATGATTTTGGAAATGGTAGTGATTTGATGAATGGAGATGGACCAACACCAGTAGACCAGACAAGAAGGCCATATGGAACCTCTGTGCCATCATTTAAAATTATCTTTTTCTCATGAACATCCTTAACGATACCACATATAAGATGAACTCCTGACTGATAATCAAATGATCAAAATAAATGATATTACAACACAATACTACTTGTTTGCAAATTCTCAATGAATGAAATGATACTAATCAGACTAGTAGATTACCTTGGTTAAATGGTTTGTAGCATACTGCCTGAGGCTAACATCAAAACTTGACAAGATTTCACTAGCCTGTAATTTCAAACAAAAGCAAAACAAAATTTACAAGCATATATACATACAATATTGCTGATTGCCCTTGAATGAAAAAGATTATAAGAAGACAAGATACTTCAATTTCTTCCTAGTTTGATAAGAATTCAAACCTCAATTAGAGTGACATGGATGTTGTCTTTGACATGGGAGTATCTCTGTCGAACATCTCTAATGATGAAATCACTAAGCTCGCCGCTAAATTCCACACCTGTTGGACCACCTCCAATTACAACACAGTGCAGGAGTCTTTTCTTTTCTTCCACAGATATTCCTGAATCATGGGAGTTTAATTATGAAATTAATTTTCACTCAAGTATCCTATTACAAACATACTTATTTGAAAATTAAAAAGAGTAAAGATCCTTCCAGTTTACAAATCAATGAGAATCCAAATGCACAATTCAAATCGAATGATCAGTTGAATTTATATAACACCTGGAATATCGGAGAGCATCAGATTGAGCAGAAGTTTCCTACGGATCTCCTGCGCATGTCCCACTTCACGAAGAAAAATAGCATGCTTTTCCACTCCCGGGATTCCAAAAGTGGTCGCCTGGGCACCGGAGGCAACCACTAGCTTATCATATGCCACCTTAAACTTCTGAGAGTCTAATCTAGCTCCCTTTTCCGTTGTCCCGTGCAACTCTGTCTCGCATGATATCTTCACTCCCAAAAGAGTTAAAAAGTCAATCAATCAAAGAAGAAGTAGAGAAGGTGACGAAAAAGTACCGTGTGGGAGGCGGGATCAACGGAAGAGCATTTGGCGAGGAAGAAGTACGATCCTGGTGAAGTGGAGATGGCAGGCTGGATATTGGCGATCGGTTCAGCGATAGATCTAAACTCAAGCGTGCCGACGCAAGTGGACGCTAGAAGAGGAGTGAAAACCATATGATTTCGTGGAGAAACGCAAACCACATCGTAGATTTTAGTATCGATGTCTTTCATCAACCGACAGGCTGCCCACCCCGTCCCCAGCACAACAACTCTGGGCTTCTCCACTCCTTTCCTCGTCGGTCCAAGCCATGGAAGCGCGGAGATGTTTGGCGGCGGGAAAGGATTAGATTGAGGTTTGACGGTGGAGAATCGTCGAGTGAGGGTTCGGAGGTAAGAAGACATATCGGTGGTAGCTGGTGCAAAAAAAAAAAATCTGTTTACGTTTGCTATATATATTATAAGGAGTTCTAATTTCAAAATTAAGCGAAGTAAGCCGATTTTTTATTTGCTTTTTCAGCAAGACAATTTGACTCGTAAAAATATTATTTTTCAAATTTCAAGCACATGCAAAATTGCACACAAATAGAATTGAATATCAATTTAAAAATAAAAAAGATTTTATTTCTAAAATAACTTAATTAAAAATACCTCACTAACTGAAATAATACTCGTATTTAATTATTTATTTCATTTAATATATTGATAATCGATGTGTTATATTTTCATTATTTTGTCCTTTGGATTACATGTTGAAACTTTTTTTTAATAATAGTGACGTACTTGGACTTATTGATGGATTTTTTTATATTTAGAGTGTTTCAATATTGACCAATCTAAAAGTCAATATTCACGTGTCATCTAATATGATCCACCATGGTCTAGCAACTGTCTTTTGGATATATTTTATTTAGGTTCGTAAAATCTACACACATATCATCGTGTCTGCCTTCCAGACCACTACTAATCTACTATGCTGGTTGTTGCTTCCTTCCTCTCGGTCTTAAGCGATTGTAACTTCTGTTTGACTCCTGAGATTTCGCGCAAAGAGATCTTCACTCCTCCGTAGGAGATTCAATAACCCCTCCCTCCTTCAAGTCCTGTGGTGTTGGACAACTCCTCTGATTCGACCAACTCAAATGCCACGGTTATGGATATTGACTCGGGCCAATCTTGGTAAGTTCTTTCGGGCTATGTGCGACGTGCCCTCTTTTCTTCCGTGCCGAGATTGAGTGTTTGGATGATCGTTCAAACACCTAAACCATCGTCTCCCCCGTCAAACTCTAACGTGTCCTGCCTCTCGGTTGTCTCTGGCTCGCCTTGCACGATCATCGCCAAGAGGTTTGTGCCCTCACGGGCCTTTCCTCTCAGTAGGCCCTTCTCCTAGGTCGTCTGCGCCTCCCTCTCTTCGATGGGTGATGGGGAGCGGCTGCAACTGTTGCGTTTTCTCTCCTTTTGATGTTGTGCCCCCTTACTTCGGACACTGTCTCTCTCTCTCTTAAGACTGGGCGGACTGATTCCAATTCCTCCTCATATCTGTCCACTTGCTCCGGGATCCTCTTCTCGTTGTCGAGCACTATTGATTCGACTCAGCAGTGAATTTTCGGCTTGTCGTTCGGCTTCTTCCTTCCACCACTACTGATGATAAGAATGATCGAAGAATGTTTACTCCTCAACCAACACTTTCACTCTCTTTCCAAGTAGAACAAGTAACAAAATACCCTAGTTGGTTACCATCATACATAAAGCTAAATCTAATAGAGTGCCAGAAAAGTTCTTTATCTCCTCTTCGTCTGGCTAAAATGACTGCGGATGGAATCATCAATCATCATGGGATTTAGAGTTTAAGAGGGTATATATGTCAATAGACAGTTTATCAGGGTCAACTATTGGAGATAATAGATTTTGGGAGGGTAAACTTATCAATGACCTGTAAAACGAAATTCGAGAGAGCTCATTTGGTCAATTCTCACTTATATTTCACCTCTTTCCCATCCCCGATTCTTCCCCAACGACCCCACTCCAAATTTTCCTGGTTCTCCTCCTCCATCTCGAAACGGAAAGAGGCGATCGAAATAATTCCATAAGAATCATCAATGTTTGCTAAACGGCTACTGAAGGCAATACACCAGCCTCAGCCGCGTCCCTCCGCGAATCAGGTAGCACGATCAATCGTCTTCTTCTGGAATTCCCGTCCATGTTTTGATTTTTCTTGCAGCAGTGCCTTTTTATCTATGTTTTCTGAGATTGGTATTTGGAGAATCATATGAATTTTGATGGAATGGAAATGATAAGGGTAAGTGAAAAGGAGGAAAAAGAGCGAGTGCGTTTCCCAAGCATAGAGATTGACACGTGTGAAAATTAAAAACAAAAGCTCCGTAAATCGAAAACTGGGTTTGAAAATTCTTAAGATGACTTTGCGTCGCGTGTATGCATTTTTGGTTTATTTTCGCATAGGCTGGTGGTAGATGGGATGGAGTTTAACTATACCGGTAACGGCGGTAAGGTAATACCAATATACCATCACCATTGGATGTGGGATCCTTTATATCGCATAAACAATAGTATCCACAGTGAGAATACCGGAAAAAATAGTAATATGAAAAAAACTATTTTTTGTTGGGACATTCATAGTTATTGGTAACGCATGATTTTTACTGTATCATAATTAAGTGATACAGTACGTGTTTGCAAAAGCTTTATTATTTGTCAAACTTGGTTCCAGATTACAGTACGTGTTCCAGAATCATGACATTCTGGAACCTATTTCAGACTACATTTTAGAACATTTATGTAGAATTGTCGAACCAATCGGTCAATATTTGATAAAGAGTGTTATAATCCGGAAACTGAAGACACAATGAAAGAAGATCATTTTAATGTGGAACATTTCGTTGATCGATTTTAGGGTTCGGATTAGAATTAAATCATATGCTATTTTGAATATTTGTTATAGAGAATATTTTGATTGATTTTCTTCATCTGCTAATCCTCTCATTTCCAATGTATGCATATATTTGAGTGACTGTATAATGTATATTCTCAGTTAGTAAAGTTAACATTGGAAATTTATGCAGTCTAGCACACAAGGTGAAGGATCGATCTCAAGTGACTTGAACCTACAGATCACACTCCATTATGGTATTCCACTCACTGCATCCATCCTTGCTTTTGACCCCATACAACGTTTACTGGCCATTGGAACACTGTGAGTTGTGTATTATATTCTGTAATTCGCTTTATATCCCATATCATAATATGGGCAGGGAATATTTTAAGCATCTGAGATTTTTGTTTATCCTTTTTATAATTTTAATGAATATATTTAATACGTTCATTTATAGCATTTGAACATTTATTTATTTTCTAATTTCCTTTTCTCGGTAGCAATGAGTATAACATTTTTTTAAAGAGACCTCGTGATAATTTTGAAGGCAATTCTGGACATATATTTCATTTCTTATATTCTCTTTGCTCCAAATCTTTCCAGTTTAAGCAAAATCAATTTCATTAACAACAAAAAATGTTTGCACGTGACTATTTGCAGTGATGGCAGAATAAAAATAATTGGTGGTGCTAGTATTGAAGGCTTATTGTTTTCTCCGAAGAAGTTGCCGTACAAGTATTTACAGGTCTGGTATTTTGGATTTGAAAATATTTATATTTGGTTATTTGTACATTGATTTTAGTATTCTCATATCAATCGTTTAGACATTTAGTGCATTGTTCCTCAATGCCACAAACACATCTACTCATTCTGAACCATTGGATTTGGATGTGGTATATACAAGTTTAATAAACTAAGAACAATATTTGGGAAAAGTGCATGACTCTGTAACATGGCATATCTTGTAGAATTTATAAGGATAATGTTTAGGGTGGTGTTCATTTATTACTGATGACAATAATCATAATATTTTCCTTTTTGTAGTTCTTCTGCAATAAAGGATTGCTTGTTGGTGTCTCCAATGATAATGATGTCCAGGTTTATCTCAACATGCCACGGCATTTTATTTCTTCAACATGCACATGATAATTGTATATTTACTCATTTCCTCCCTTAACATTTCATGTAGAAACTACATTTCTAGCAAGAGCACCATTCCTTATCATTTTTGCAAATATTTTTTGTTGAATCGATCACTTATTTTCATTTTACTCATTTTTTGCATATAAGTATATAACTATTTAAAAAAAAGTAAATAACAAACAAATTATTCAATCTATATAAAGCACAGATCAAAATCTTCCATATTACAAATCAGTTTCATATTTATACTTAGGTGTTGTTTAATAACCGTCTCAACTTTGAATCTTCTACACAGGGAGATTAGCTCAAATGGTCACAGTTACTATTGAGGTTTCTGAGGGTCCAGGGTTCGAGCTCGTAATAAACGTATTTTTATTAAATTTCCACTATGATGTAACCGGTGATATATTATGTGACTTTGGTATATCATCTGATGGTAGATATTTCTACATCATGTAGAGAAGTTCCCTCCGTTATTAAAAAAAAAACTTTGAATCTTTTGTATATGCTACATTTGATACCTATACAAAAAACGCCAGGACTAAAAGGGTACATGTAAATATGTAATTAATACCTCTGAAATTTGAAGAGTAAAGCTCTCCATTAAAAATATTTGAAAGTGCTTTATATAATTATAGCCTGTCAGAGGGAGATAGGGGTATTGATTAGAAAAAAAATAAAAAACCGTAGTTTTTTTCATCCTAGGGTAGTGGATCTTTGCTCGGATCTGTCAATCACATAGACTCTATGTAAACACAATTACACAATTGCATATGCAGTCACATAAAAAAACCATGTAAGTGAGCCTTACTCGATTGACAATTTATTACACTAGCTTACTATTCTTGATTAAGTATTGTTATAAAATTTCATCTTCTTGCAGATTTGGGATCTTGAGTATAGGAGTCTCATATTTTCTTTAGAATGGGAATCCAACATAACATCCTTCTCTATAATTCAGGGGACCAATTTGATGTATGATACCTTATTATCTTCTTGTTTCAATATTGAATTATGATTCTCTCTATGTTTAAAATCTCTGTTATTGTAGATATGTTGGGGATGATCAAGGTTCAGTATCTGTGTTGAAATATGTTGTTGAAGAAAAAATTATAGTGCGGCTTCCATACCATATCACATTGAAAACTTTGTCTGGTATGATATCATCGTCATTCATCGTTGGCCTATTTTTTATTTTAATACAATCATTTTTTCACCATCATGAGTTGCTTCCGTGCTTACCCATGGAAGCGACCTGCTTCCTGCTTATTCTCAAATTTGCTTCCCTGGAACTCATCGCGTATTAATATAATACAGTATATGCTAGTCATGTTAAAATATTTAAATTGCTTGGTTGTCATGATCCCCTCTGATTTTTCTTTTTCTTATGAGCTAGCTATTGGCAAAAAAAATTTGAAAGTAATTAAATTTCATTAAAAATGAAGGGCAATGCCTAAATTACAAAATAGAGAATAGAAATAGAAGTAAAAAGAAATGAGCAAGAAGCTCATTGACTCTCTTCCATTTGCTATGTAGTCTAGTTATAAAGTAACTAGATATGCTGCCTCAGGAGGTTAGTCTCTCATACATCCATCGTTGAAGTCTCCAAAGGGTGACAACAACTCTTCTTGTAACACTCCGGTTCAAAGAAGAAACTTATGTCTTTAATGACCTCTTTAAGGACTACCTTAGGAGGTCTACTGACGTGTTGTTTGTATCTTTATTTCTTTCTGTCCACATATGTCACGAAAGACACCCAATGACATTCCACAGTAGCCTCCAAGGGGGGAAGTGGTGTGTGAATTTTTTGCGTAGCCTCCGTAAGATTTGGAGCTATTGGAAATTTGGCATAAAATGAATAATGAAATATATTTCTAGTTTATACATTGTACTAAATTACCTTCAACATATGTCATACTCTGTAGAAATAACTGAGATTTTCATGCCAACTCAGATACAAGCAAAATTAGTAAATAACTAAATATGTTTGTACTAAATATAAAATTTATCTTCAATATATGTTATCTACTCTGCAGAAGCAGCTGAGATTTTCTTGCCTACTCAGCTACAAGTAGTGGGAATTCTTCCACAACCTTTCACTTTTGGAAACAGGTAATCAATAATATCTTTATTTTTATCTGACATCAATATAATTAATTGATATACATAATACAATCATACACATAATTTCTGTCGAGGCTTAAAAAATTATGCTCCTTTGTAGGCTATTGATTGCATATGAGAATGGAATCATAGTTCTTTGGGATGTTACAGAGGACAAAGTTATTAGTCTAAAAGGTCATTCAAGTCTGCATCGAAAGGGTGACAATGCAACTGAGATTGAACAAGTGGATAAAGAGATATGTGCACTATGTTGGGCATCCATTTCTGGAACTATACTAGCTGTGGGTTACACAGATGGAGACATATTATTGTGGAATCTATCAAAAAATTCTACAAAAGGTCAACAAGACAAGCAGACATCACAAGATGTTGTCAAGCTTCAGCTTTCATCAGAAGATCGAAGGATACCTGTAATTATTTTGCACTGGTCTCCAGACATCAAATCTGATAAGGATTGTGGGGGAAGCCTCTTTGTTTATGGTGGAGATGACATAGGATCTGAAGAAGTTCTAACAGTATGCTATTATTCCCAACTTTTATTTGTATTCTTTTATCCAACTATTTTTTTCCTTATAAATAATAAGAGAACCTTAGTTTTAATAAATGTGCTCTGACTACTGCTCATGTTTTAAAATAGACATCAGCTGTAATTTTAGTTTTATAATGATAATTCAATATACTTTTAAAGTTCTTGGCATGTATTTTGAACTATTTTCATATGATTCATTTTGTTTTGTTTTTACAGTTAGTAAATGGTAGATTTGATTTTTTTTATTCTCTACTGTCATTTTATTATTTATCTTTATACGCTTTTTTTTAATTGCTGATTCATTTGTTGAAGTTTTTTTGAGACATTAATTTTTTCTGATACCTCTTCGCTTTAATTTATAGCATTTTTGCTTGTAGCTAAATTGTTAAAATATTTTATTCAGAGAAGATCCGATCATAAATTATTAAAACTTTATATTTAATTATCTCGTGTTTATGCTTAGAGGTCTCAACTCAGTATTTATGTTTACTTTTATAACTGAACTGAAAAGTTGTAATCAAGGTTTTTGATTTGTCGCATATGCGCGCATATGCGAGCGCATATGCGACCAGGCGGTGACCCCCCATCGCATATTTGGGGGGTCGCATATTTTTGGGTTTAGCCGGATCCGGGTCGGATCCGGATAAACCCGATCCGTTAACCCTATTAAATTAAAAAACTTTAATAGAATTGTATTATTCTATTAAAACTTAAGGACCTTACTAAGTGTTTGCATTACACTTGTACTTTGATGTTTGAAAGTTGAAACTAATAGTTTTGTTGTTTTGTATGTTTCTTTAAGTTTTTGTGATTTTAAGAGTTTAAGTATCATTAGTCACTATATTATTTCATTTATGATTTTTATTATGACTTATAATATCAGAGATTTATTTAAAATATGGAAAATACAGGGGGTATATTGAAAAAAAAATAAAAAAAATAATAAAAATAACATGTCGCATATTTGACCGCATATGCGGTAGGCGGTCCCAGGCATCGCCTGGTCGCCTGGCCGCGTCAAAAAGCTTGGTTGTAATATAGAGTTTGGACCCATGCATTTGCATTGTATGTTTTTAATATTGATTTATTATCTATCTTAACAGATTTTAAGCCTAGACTGGTCACCAGGAGTGGATTCTTTAAATCGTATTGATCGCATGGACCTCACACTTAATGGATCCTTTGCTGATATGGTATTAATACCGAAAAGTGGTATTTCAGAGATCAGTTCCACGGATGTTGTTTTTGTATTGACCAATCCAGGACAGCTGCATGTATATGAGGGTTCTAAACTTTTTAACTTATCACAAGAGCAAGTACCTTCTTTTAGACCAAAAAACTTCCCCTTGACAGTTCCAACTATCGAACCTTGTATATCGGCTGCAAAACACTATTTCTTACCAATAGATGAGAATAATTTGAAGACTTTACTAGAGGTAGTCTTTTATTACTCACTATTTTTGATAAAGTTAAATTTTATTAAAAATGAAGCGGGTCTTGCCCATTTATTACTCACTAATCACTATTGGTTAATTATTAAAATTTATCAGTTTTTTTTTTTTTTAAGCAATTAAATTTCATTAGAATAAGGCTAATGCCAAGTTTACAAAATAGAGAATAGAAATAACAATAGAAGTAAAAAGAAATGAGCAAAATGCTCATTGACTCTCTCCCATTGGCTATGTAGTCTAGTTATACAGTAACTAGATACGCTGCCTCAGAAGGTTGGTCTCCCATACTTCCATCATAGATGTCTCTAAAGGTTGACAACAGCTCTTCTTGTAATACACTGAATCAAAGGAGAGACTGATGTCTTTAATGACCTCCTTAAGGACTACCTCAGGAGGCCTACTAATGTGCTGCCTATACCTTTTATTTCTTTCCGTTCATATATGCTACGACAAGCACCCAATAGCATTCCATATTAACCCCCAAGGGGGGGAGTGGCGCGTAATCTTTTGTGGTGCCTCCGTCAGATCCCCCAATCTAATATCTGGACTTGATTGGGTGGGAACTGGAATATTCATTATTTTCCAGAAAGCGAAATCCAACTGTTCCGCCAACGAAATTAAGAGAGATCTGGAATAAGAACAGTTAAAGAAAAGATGACTCCTAGTTTCATCTTCCAGATTACACAGTAAGCAAGCAGGAGGTATTTGTACTCTCCAACTTCTTAATTTCCTAAACGTGTTTAGATGATCCCATTTCACCCTCCACAAGAGAATAGAGAATTTTGTCGGCATCTTCGACCAAATTCCCTCAGCTAACATGTCTTTATGCTTTCTATCTCTAATACTTTCCACTATTCCCCCCAATTTATTTATCGGACTACCAGATCTCCACATAATCGTACTATTCGCTCTACAATCCAAACATTTATCCACTAGGCTTCTTTCTGAAACAAAAGCTTTCCAAAAATGCGAATCCACAGTAGGTCCGATTTGTATATCATTAAACAAAATCTAATTTATCAGTTTTTGCCTTGCATGTATATTTGCATTTTTATAATAGACTTCTGTATTAAAAGAATACATGACTAGAAAGTAGAAATAGGGAGATCAGGTATTTTTAGTTATCCTGGCTTGTTTATTTTCAAGAGAGGCTTATAAGGAGGTCAACAAAGGTGATTTTTTTGTGCAAAACATAAATTAATATTTTTTTATTACTTGATAAATAAGAAATGGGGCAAGCTTTCACTTGAAAGTAAAATAAGAGATATATAGTTCTAAGATCATTAAATAAATGATAATGAGGGACCAGTGGAGCGAATAACTAGCCAAGTACTGTCTCCAACAGATTTCACTCTCAAATTTTTTAAAAAGTTACTGTCATAATGTCATTTTTCTAATTTTTTAATATTCTTTTGCATTCAGAAAGCGTCGACCGGGAAAATTAGCCCACAATTTGATCTCTCTACAGGAATAAGTTGGCCTTTGACTGGTGGAGTTCCTGGCATTTTATCTTTTGGTAAAGAAACTGTATTTGAAAGAATATATATAGCTGGTTATCAAGATGGATCGGTGCGGATATGGGATGCCACAAGTCCAATTTTGACACTCATGTATGTCTTAGATGGCGAGGTCAGCATCTATCATAAATCATAATTTATATGCTAGTATAAAGTATCACGAAACAAAGATGGATATTGTTATAAATGATCAAATATCATAATTGAAATGCTAATATCTCAGGTAAAAGGTGTTGAATTGGCTGGTAGAAGTTCGTCTGTGTTGGCCTTGGATTTTTGCTCCACAACTCTTACATTAGCTGTTGGCTGTGAATCTGGTTTGGTCAGAATTAGTGAATTACTATACAGTTATAACTTGTGTTGAAAATTGAAATAGTTCTAAGCTTTTATATTTATTATTTCCATTTTAACTCTGTTTTTTAGTGCTCTGACACTCTTATGCTCATCACTCCCTTTTATATAAATTTGCAGGTTCGAATTTATAAAATCCATCAGAGTCCCTCCAAGGAGTCAATGTTGCATTTCTTAAATGAAACTAAACATGATGGTAGTAATATTCACCAGAAAATAAATGTTTTCTTTCTTTCTTGAAATATAATTTATTGGTGTAAAAGTTCAAGACAAATAACATTTCTAATAATGATTAAATAATGGGAAAGTTGCCTGAGATGAAGACAATGAGTTATCATAATGTTAGTAATACTAAGATGACACCTACTATTTTCTAGATTCAAAACAAATCTACAGATATAGCATATCTTCCTCTGATCTCATTTCTTTTAATGAATCATGTAGGCATAGACATCCCAACATTTTGTTGTGCAGCATTAAGTCATATATACATACCTGCAACAATAGATATGTAATGTAGCCCAGAGTCTGAGAACAGTGAAGTGATGAAGAAGATAATATCTTCTTCAGCTCAAATGCTAATAATAAGCTCTTGGAATCCACCTAGAATCGAAGAATAAAGGAGAGAATAGAACAAGATCAATCAAGAGAAGGGAAAGTAGATAAAGGTAGTAATACAATACCTGATTCACAATTCTCAAAATAACAAGCCGTTGGTCCTTCTTTGGTCCACCATATTTATACTCTCACATCATTGTTAGTAGATAGTTCAATTGATGTGAGTCATAACCTTCTAGAGGAAGGAGGGTTGACCCGACTTTGGTCGAATTATATATGGGCCAACTCTTCATTAATAGGAGGCCCACTCTGTTATTTATCATTAATACTAACTCCAAGAATCCTGGAGTTTGTAGCATGCTAGATAATAGGGTTAATACTTAATATCATTATGCACTGCATCAATATGGAATGGTTAGGCATTGCCTATGCTCATGGTTATAAATGCAATCTTAATAGGATCCGAGTTGGGTCTGGACCCAGATTTGATTGACTTGTCTTTTTTTTAGATTTTAAGGCTCTTTCATATTATTTTTTTAAGATTTTCAAGAACACCCACAAATCTTTCCCAATGATTTTGTAATAGACTATTTGCCAGTATTTAAGTACATGACGGATGTTTAGACCTTAAGTATTTTGTATCAGTATTATACTATTATCGTATATCTAAAAATATATGAAAATTTGAGTATTTTTATTAATTACGAAAATACCCCTGACACATGAGGCAATGTGCACAGCGCAATCACGTATTTAAAAGCACGCTACATTTAGGTCTGAATTTTTTCAGGGAAGCGATATCACATTTTTTGAAATGGAATATAATAACATTTTATACTTATATTATTCTATATTTTTATTTATTCATTTCTTTCATTTGTATTTATACTCTAAAGTCTAGACTCAACCTGGACTTTTTCCTCTAACATTCAGTCAATTTATTCTGTTGTAGTTGACGTCGTGCCGCATGTAGACAATATTCATTGTACTGCAATTATTTCTCTTGTAAATTCACCTGTTCAAACTCTACATTTCACACATTCTGGTTCCAAACTTGCAATTGGATATAGATGTGGCCAAGTATGTATATTTACTTTGTTACATTTTTTGTTTCAATATTTAAATTTAAATGTTTTCCATTAAAAATATTCAATACTTAAAAAACTAGTGAGAAATTGACTGCACTTCCAAGAATTAGAAGTAGGAGTAGCACAACCATGGGATTGACTTGGTCCTCATTCATCTAAAGACTAAAGTAGTATTAACCCATCTAGCTACATGCTACATAAACATGGTGCAGACTGCAGAGAAAATGTACAACTAAGATCAAAATTTGTTATTAAATATTGAGTAATCTTTGCTGTCCTTTCTCTTCTGTGGTGCTTCATTCTATCCTCTCTATATAGTGACTAGATCAAAGATGCTAGTTATGCTACGGTCAAGAAACTTAGCCCACAATAATCATTGTATCGGTATATTGGCTGAAATTTAATTTTGGATTTATTAAATGGAAAGCATTTATAACTTTATATCTTCATTACTTAAAATATGTAAATAACAGTTTTGCACTCTTACAAACTGCCTTTTCAGGTTAAGGTGCTTGACATGGATACCATGTCATTATTATTCAATTTTAGTGATTGTTCTGCTGCAAAATCTGAAATAATTTCATTCTCATCACAAATAATTCCATATACCGTACCAAATAGCACGAAGAATTCAAGCCCAGAAAATTCAAGCACCAAGGACACAAAGGACTCTGCAAAAGAAATTGAAGTGCTTTTTGTCTTAACCCGAGATGCACATGTTTCCATTGTTAATAGCATCACTGGTGATATTATGAGCTCAATGACCTTGCATCATCCAAAGAAAGAATCCACTGCAATCTCCATGCTTGTTATTGGCAAGTGGTCATTGCTCAACACCTCAATGGCGAAAAAATGATTTATTACATACTGACCTTCACCTTATGAGTTATGATAAAAAAAATTGAATCTTTTTTTATTTCAGGCACCACCTCTACCTTTAAAACAACAAATCAGAAGAACTCTGAGAAACTTTCCAAGGACATATCTTCCGACTCTCTTTTGTTGCTTTGTTGTGATAATTCGTTAAGTTTGTACTCACTGGAGTCAGTGATAAAGGTAATATAACATTATACTTTGAAACTCATTCTCTAAAGTCTGTCTATTGTTTCATATATTTACTTCTTTATGGGTCATACAATTGTAGGGGAATAATGACTGCATTTGTGAAGTAAATCTTGTGAAGCCATGTTGTTGGTCAACAGTCATAAAGTTAGAAGACAATGAAGCTTATCGCGTGATTTTACTTTATCGAACTGGAACCTTAGAGATGAGGTATATAATGAATTAATGATCTCTTTTTATTTTTCAAAAATAATATTCTTTTTAGAGATATACAACATTATTACATTACTACTTACTAGTAGTAGCGTGATGTACCCACTGCAATAAGAAAATATCAATTTCTAGCAAAATGATTTTAGTGACTATAATTGGAAATTTGAGATATTACCTTTCAAACTCTCAAGTTTCTAGAAAAGTTCTCCCTGTTTCTCAGTCGCTCGACTGTGATTTCATCTATCCTTCTACCGTCTCGCTTTCTCCGACCCATGTATGCATACTCACACAAACCAATAGGAGTTTGTCAGGACTCAGGAGAAAACTTCAGTCATTAGTTCATATTCCTTTTCATGATTAAAGAAGAGGTAATTCACTAATTCCTTTTATTCTTTTCTGCCAAGTGTCGACCAATTCATGTGCTGTTGGCATTGTCAAAATAATTTCCCTGGATGCTTGCAGGAAGGATCATGTACTCATGTGGATCAATTTGTTCCCTAGCAACTATTTTGTAATGGTTTTCAGATCTACAAGTATCCTTTTCCTAGTGATTATCAATTCAATGAAATACTTGGAAAAGATTATTATTATATTGAATTATCGATCATCCAGAGTCGTTGGTTAGCCCTTGATTTTTGTTTTTTTTTTAAGAATTATTTAGTCAATAAAAATTGTATGAAGTTGGAAGTTCACTAGAATACTAGCTGCATCCCCAACTCCTTTTCTTAGAAACAGCATGTTTGACACTCCCCAAGGTAGGAAAAACAAAACCAAGGATCAATTTCATGTCATCAGAGACAATGCTAGGAGTTTCTGTTCTAAACAGACATTTCGGCCAGCTGTGTAATTGAGTGCTTAGGCTAGTTATTGAGAATTGGGATTGAGACATGGTATAACACCCTTATAAATGCAAAGTTTGTTTCTTTTTATTACGAATAATATCTCCTGTTTGGCATGTAAGATGCACAAGAGAATATTAATTGGTTCTTCTCGTTGAGTTGAAATGTTGATTTATGAAACATTATTTGTGTGTTATTCATTGAAAAACAGGTCTTTACCAAAGTTAGAGATAATAGGAGAAAACTCTTTGATGTCGATTCTGAGATGGCCTTTTAAATTTGGTATGGATAAAACCTTGAGCTCTTCTGATAATGGAGAAATTTCTTTGGTGAGTGTACATGATTTTATGAAGTACAATATAATGGTTAGAATTCCATGTTTTGTGAAATATGCAAGATCTTCTCATTAAGTCAATGAATATCTGACCATTTACAGAATATATAGTTTATTCAATTAATGTAAATCTGACACACTAGTAAAATACTGAAATCTCATTTGATCTTGAACAGTCTAAACAGAAAATACATGACGATCTTTCATACCTTGAACATTTGCTAGTTGCTAATATAAATGTGGTGTGAAATATGTATTTTTGCATTTAATATTACGTGACCAGAAATTCTTGGTTTTGTGCACACTCTCAAGTTTTTCCTGTCTTCCTTCAACTATTTTTTTTACAGGTGTATGGTTGTGAAATGGCTTTATTGGGATTTTCTTCCGAAAATAACTCAAGGTTTCTTGTTCATTCTTATTCTATTTAGTTTATTGCATCAATAATTTCATTTTTTACTGTAATATGAAGACATTTATTTCCAGGATTCCAGAATCTTTGCCTTGTCTTCATGATAAGGTGCTTGCAGAGGCATCAGAGGCAGCATGTTCTGTCAGACTTTCCAAACATAATAAGAAAAAACAGGTATTTTCTTAAATTTTCTGATTATTATCACGCAACACTTTTTTCACTGATATTGTTTCAGGATGCAAGCTCTACAGTATTTGATGGCTTCATTCAAGGACTTAAAGGGGGTAAAATAGAACAGAATGAAAATTTTAATGAAAAAAATTCAAAATCTAGTATTGTTCAAGAACTGGAAAAGCATTTCTCTAGGATTCCATTAATGTTTAGTTCATCGGCAAACAATCCTGCCGAAAAAGTTGAACTGGATATTGGTATTCTCTCAGATGCAGCTTCTTCCATAGAAATACCATTGAAGACTTGAAGTTATCTTATCCTTCAGTTCTCTGTGCAGATGATATTATCATTGATGATCTCACTCCGGTGGCTTCAACTTCTCACAGTGCGAAACAGCTCCGGAAAGGTGGGTTTTCTTCTAATTTATGACATGTTCTGCTCCTCCTTCCTAATGAACTGCTATTTATTTGTGACAGATGAAAAAAACGAGAGAAAACAATTATTTGAGGGATCAACTGTTGATTCTAAGCCAAGGATGAGAACTCAAGAAGAAATACTGACTCAATATAAATTTGGCGGGGTAAATATGCAATCATATATGCCGTAAATTCTAAAATCCACTTTTCTCTTTTTATAACATTTAAAATATATTTAGGATGCCAAGGCTGCTGCAGCTCATGCACGTGATAAGCTAGTGCAACGCCAAGAAAAACTTCAGGTGTGTAATATCTTTTCAAATGACAGCATAATTATTATATTATACATTTATAAGTATACAAGGTTAAAGTAGAAATCCTTCTATTTTAATCTATGGTTTAGAAAGTGAAAATGCTGTACTAAGTGTAGCTGTGGCCTATGTGGGGGGGAATATCTTCATATTAATCTATTGTTCCATTTTACTAAAAATATTCAAAAAAACTGATTTTAGCAAGCAATATCTGTCCTAATTCTTAATTTTAATAGAGATTATTTTGTTATTTTTAATATGGTTTATAATATGATCTTTTTATAATTTTGTACAGAGGATGAGTGAAAAAACTGAAGAGCTACAAAACAGGGCTGAAGATTTTAAATCAATGGCAGACGAACTTCTGAAGACGATGGAGAAAAAGAAATTCTGGAAATTCTGAATTTCTGAGATAACCTCACCTACAATAATGAAATTCATTTATCACATTTATTCACATTTGTATAATATTAATTTATACACATTTGCAATATTTATGTAATTACAAAGTGTAAAGTAATATATAGTAATAGAGAAAAAAAAACAAATGAGAAAACTTCTCTACTCCAATCCAATTACTCCAATCCAATTAAAACAAATGAGAAGACTTGATGTAGGACAACTACATGTAGATGGTCCCAATTGTGCTTTTGCTTTTCCAAGGAGCACAACAGGCTCATCTCAAAGGCAGTCCTTCACCTTTTGAGATGAGTATAAATAAAGGAATAAAGGGAGGACCAATTAGTTTATTTTATTTTCTAAGGTAATTTCTCTCTTCTGCCTTTTCTTCTTACGTAACTCTCTCCTGTCTTTTCCTTTGCATTGTCTCTCTATCTTCTTTATTTTCTGGTGGAATCCAGATCTCACACTGGTGGAATCCAGTCCCCTAATTTTTATCGATTGGATCTCTCCGTCCAATCTCAGCTAGCTGATCTCTATTATATCAGCTACACGTACCAAGGTGGTATCAGAGCCAGATTTTCGGAACAGTGTTTTCGGGGTTACTGTTCATCGGAACTGTGTTTTCGGGTTACTGTTCATCGCGGAACAGTAACTGTTCATTTCAGATTATACAAAAAAAAAGATTCAAGGCTGACGCTCCTGGAAATGGCAGATGTTGTCAATAAGAAAGATGTAGAAGATCTGAGGAAGTCATTAGCGGATCTGACTTCTATTGTGGACAATCTAGCACACACTGTGCGCCAAATTGCAGCCGACCAGCCCAAAACAGGCCATGTCAGGGCAGAATCCAGTAGAACAAGGAATCACACAGTGATTTTTTCATCTTCGTCGTCTGAAGTCGATGAGTGGGATCCACCAGCACCTGAGCAGAACAATAGAAGGCAGAACAATAACAATCCAGCGGGATTGTAGTACCAGCGACATAGAGGTCAGGAACAACAAATTTTTTTCGAATAATATAGGTGGCATGAACAGCGCACACATCCACCTTATGAAAATGAATACGGCAAGTACAGACTGCGATTGGAAATACCTCAGTTCAATGGTCATATGCGAATTGAGGAGGTGTTAGATTGGTTGGCTGAAGTGGAGAGATTTTTCGAAGTCATGGAAATTTCAGATAATAAGAAAGTTAAATTGGTCAATGTGAGGTTTAAATCTGGAGCTTCAGTGTGGTGGGAACAAGTCACAACTATTAGAGCTAGACAACAAAAGAAACAGGTCAGAAATTGGCCAAAAATGAAGAAACTAATCCGACAAAGATTTCTTCCAAAAGACTATCAGAGAGTCCTTTTCACACAATATCAGAATTGTAGACAAGGAATCAGAATTGTGGAAAAATATACATTGGAATTTCAGAGGTTATCGTCTAGAAATGATTTAGAAGAGAATGAAGATCAAATGATAGCTAGGTATGTAGGAGGATTAAAATATACAATCCAAGATAAAATGCTCTTGGATACAATCTTTGATCTGGCAGATGCTATTAATATGGCAGAAAGAGTGGAAAAATCAACAACTCCTAATTCAAGATATGCTTCTTATTCCACCGGATCAAATAAAAGTGAGTCCAACACACTGAATTCCTTACCTACAAAGAAGGATTATAAAGGAAAAGGACTGTTGGAAATTCCACGTAAAAAATCAGAGATGCCCCTTGACCCTCATGGCATACCAAGTTTGATTATATGTTATAAGTGTCAAGAAATAGGACACAAATCGAATGTGTGTCCTCAAAAGAAAGGGGTACATATCTGTGAAAGATGTGAGGAAGAGGTTGATCATTCTAATAAGGAGACACAATTACAAGATGATAAAAAGGCTTTTGCTGATGATGGAGACAAGTTAGTGTGTGTGTTGCATAGACTCTGTTTAGCTCCAAAGTGTTCTGAAAATTCACAGAGACGTAACTTATTCAGGACTAGAGGCACGGTTAAAGGTAAAACATTGGATATCATTATAGACAATGGAAGCACTGACAATTTAATCTCCTCTAGAGCAGTGGCTGCACTTAAACTGTCTGTGGACAAATATCCTAACCCTTATCAATTGGGCTGGATTAAAGATGGGGAAGCAACTGAAGTTAACAACACTTGTGTAGTACCTCTATCCATTGGTAAATCCTATTTTAAAAAAATAGTTGGGATGTGGTGGATATGGACGCCACACATATAATTTTGGGGAGACCTTGGCAGCATGATGCAGATGCTGTCTACAGGGGCAAATTGAATCAATATATTATTCAAGTTGGTGAAAGAAGGATAACCTTAATGTCTTTGCTACCTGAAAATTCACAAAAAACAAATTGAGGTCAATTTACTTATTCAGAACAGATTTTGTTTTACAGAAACAGTGACACAGGAGGGTGGGGGTTTAGCATTGGTTCTACATCCCAATAGTAGTAAACCTACTCATGAGATACCGATGGCAGTTAAGAAACTATTGTTGGAATTCAGTGAAATCATAGGGGAAGATGTACCACCAACCCTACCACCTATCAGGGGTGTGGAACATCAGATTGATCTCATTCCTGGATCATCTCTCTCAAGCCTACCGCATTACAGAACGAGTCCTAGAGAGGCTGACATTTTACAAGGACAAATGAATAGGTTACTTCAATCCGGGTTAATCAGAGTGAGTAAGAGTCCTTGTGTTGTCCCGACACTATTAGTACCAAAAAAATTGGGGAATTCAGAATGTGTGTGGACAGCAGGGCCATCAACAGAATTACCATCAAATATAGGTTTCCTATACCTGAATTGATGATCTGTTGGATGATTTGGCTGGGGCAACTTTATTTTCTAAGTTGAACCTCAAAAGTGGTTATCATCAAATTAGAATTAAAGCGGGAGATGAATGGAAAACAGCTTTCAAAACCAAAAATGGACTCTTTAAGTGGCTTGTAATGCCCTTTGGGTTATCCAACGCCTCAAACACATTTATGAGGTTAATGACCCAAATTCTCCAACCTTTTTTTGGAATTTGTGTGGTTGTTTATTTTGATGATATTCTGATTTATATCAAGAACTTGTCCAGCCGCATGATACATCTAAGACAAGTCCTTCAAGCCCTTTTAGATGGAAAATTGAGGTTGAACATCAAGAAATGTGTATTTTTAGCAGAACAAGTTCTGTTTTTGGGATTCCAAGTGAGTAAAGATGGTATTAAAATGGATCTAGAAAAAACAAAAGCATTGGAACAATGGCCAACACCTTCTAACATAACTGAGGTCAGAAGCTTCATGGGCCTTGTATCTTTTTATAGGAAGTTCATAAAAAATTTTGGATCTGTCACTGCTCCAATTACAGATTGTCTAAAAAAAGGTACATTCTAGTGGTCTGTTGAAGCACAAGTCAGTTTTGAGAGATTAAAATATATTCTGAAATCAGTGCCTGTTTTAGCACCACCTAACTTTGAAGTTTTATTCGAAATTGAATGTGATGTTTGCGTCAGTGGGGTGGGAGTTGTTTTATTACAAGAGGGTCATCCTGTAGCATATTTCAGTGAAAAGCAATGGGATCAGGCTGATAGTAGGAAAAATGGACTACCTATGAGCAAGAGCTCTATGCTGTGGTGAGAGCGTGCCAACATTGGGAGCATTATTTGCTGCACAAGGAATTTATTTTACACACAGATCATCTGGCCTTGAGGCAAATTAATCAGCCAACAAATTCCAACATAATACATGCAAGGTGGTTTGCTTATTTGCAGAGGATTGTATTTTTTATTCAGCACAGACCAGGAGAAAAGAATAAGGTGGCAGATGCCCTGAGTAGAAGAACACTTCTATTAACAATATTAAATAATACTGTTTCAGCTTTTGATCAGTTAAAGGAATTGTAAAGCTCTGATGAAGACTTTGTTGGCCAGTGGAAAGCCTGTACAGATGGGTTTGAATTGTGTAGATTTTAAATTCAGAATGAGTTTCTTTTCTTTAATCACAAGTTGTGCATTCCCAGAAGTTCGATGAGATCTCAACTTATACAGAAAGTTCATAATAGTGGGTTGAATGGTCATTTTGGCAGGGACAAGACTATTATGCAGGTGGAGGCGAGATACTATTGGCCTCAGTTGAAGAAAGATGTTTCAAAATATATCCAAAGATGCCAAATTTGTCAAGAAGTGAAAGGGGTAGCTCAAAACACAGGACTGTATTTACCTCTCCCAGTTCCTTCAGCACCATGGATAGACATCTCCATGGATTTTATCACAGGCCTTCCTAAAACTCAAAAAGGGTTGGACTCAATTTTTGTTGTGGTGGATAGATTTTCAAAGATGACACATTTTATACCTTGCAAGCGCACAAATGATGCTAGTCAAGTGACCAATTTGTTTTTTAAAGCAGTAGTAAGACTTCATGGCATTCCAAAATCCATCACCTTTGATAGGGACACAAAATTTCTTTCTAATTTTTGGAAGGAATTGTGGGAAAGATTGGATACAACGCTAAAATTCAGCTCAATTTGTCACCCACAGACGGATGGACAGACTGAAGTAGTGAACAGGTCGGTCACTAAGAAACTTACTTAGATTGTTGGTTGGCACACACCCTAAGCAATGGGATCTATACTTAGCACAAACAGAATTTGCATTCAATGTCATGCCAAACAGAACAACTAAGACAACTCCGTTTGTGACAGTATATGGGAGGTTACTTCAACAACCTATTGACATTGGAACCCACTCCACGACAATTCCTAAAGTGGGTGAAATGTTAGACAGTTTAGAAGATATTCAGAAGTGGATACAACACAATATTGAAGAAGCAAATGCCAAATATAAAGAAAATGCTGATAAATTAGGAGAACTTTGTCTAGAAGAAGGTGACTTTGTTATGGTACACCTGAAAAAAGGGAGGTTCCCAGCTGGAAGTTATTCTAAACTTAAAAACAGAAATTTTGGACCCTGCCAAGTGCTGAAAAAGATAAACAATAATGCCTATGTGGTGGATCTTCTAGAGGAATTCAACATGTCTTCTACTTTCAATGTGTCTGACCTTAGAAAGTATTATGCTCCAGAACCAGATCTTATAGAACATCCGGGGTCGAATGTTGCTGAAGAAGGGTCGCCTGATGTAGGACAACTACATGGAGATGATTCCAATTGTGCTATTGCTTTTGCAAGGAGCACAATTAGGCTTAACTAAGCCTGCAGGCTCATCTCAAAGGCAGTCCTCCACCTTTTGAGATGAGTATAAATAAAGGAATAAAGGGAAGACCAATTAGGTTATTTTATTATTTTACTTTCTAAGGTAATTTCTCTCTCCTGCATTTTCTTCTTACGTAACTCTCTCCTGACTTTTCTTTTGCATTGTCCCTCTAGCTTCTCTATTTTCTGGAGGAATTCAGATCTCACACTGGTGGAATCTAGTCTCCTAATTTCTATCGATTGGATCTCTCTATCCAATCTCATCTAGCTGATCTCTATTATATCAGCTATACCAAGACTTTTCAACGATCTAAATCTCATTTACTCCAATCCAGTTATCCAATGTTCCTCAAATTCGGTACCAATTCAGATATCATCCACATTTTCTACTGAACTACATTACTACATAACAAATTATCCTTATTTTTCATAATTTCATAGGACTATATTCTATAGGAGTATCAAACTTCAAGCAGCTCTATGTTTTAGTTAAATTCAAAACATGTTGTCAGTCTTCGATAATGACTCACTCTTGAAGAATTATGAAGTACAGTCCAACAAGCAATACAATTAAAATCTAAACCAGAACAGTAGATCGAATTTATTAACTACTGTTTTTGAATTGATTTATTTATTAAGGTGGGCCATTATCCTATAGTCAATACAAAGATGGGAACGGATGGAAATTGCCAAGGATTGTTAAATGTTTAATTCTATTAACGTATTTAATTAATTAGATACTTAAGTATATTATCATATACTCGTATTGATAATTGTTCTTTATCAATTATTCAATTTAATACATAAATGATTTTCTTAATTAACATTATTTCCCCTTGTTCAATTAGTTTAATTAACACATTGGTGAATGATCGGAATGGGACTGTAAGACTGCAGTAGCCAGTAGGACCGACTTTCTTGACATTATGATGTATTTTAACAGCCAAAGCTCCCAAGCACATGCAAATCCAATGTTTCACATACATACATTCCTCATGGAACTGATTTAGAATTTTTTACCTGTTTTCTTCATTTGTAGTAAATCAAGCAAATACATATATAGGGCGTGATTCTGGGATGACACCTATAAGGTGCGATTCTGTTCAAATTGCCACGTTCATCATCCACCGGCCTGGGAATTGCCGCGGTCCTCTCCACTGCGGAATCCAGAACCACGAGTTCCGGAACAACTATTTTCGGACTACCTTTCATTTTATTTAATGAAAAATATTTAATTTTTGCAAAAAAAATCAATAGTCTGACTAAATATTTAATTCTATTACCCTCACCTTCTATGGTAACTCACCACAGAATTAACTTAACCAGTAACTATTAAAAAATTAATAATTCGAAATTTGATGATATATTATATTGTTCTAATATAAAAAATACGGACATTGGTGAAAAGGACCTAATGAAATTAAAAATTATATTAGGGCATGAATTTTACAAGAGTTTTGGAGTGATATCTGGGCCCCCATAATATACCTTTTGCATCTTCCCCCATTGGTTCTGCGTGTATCCACTTATAGATAAGATTTTACATCCATGACCCTTGCTTCCATAGATCTATATTAACAAATCGACACACCACAGGCCACAGCAACTCATCTAAGGCCAAGACCAAGAGAGAGAGGGAGGGGAGGAGAGAGCCAAACCTGTGACGACAAGTAGCCGCCGCCGCTTGGAGGAGGAGGGCAACACAAATCAGAGTTGTCCCATATCCGAGCAATGGCTGTGTGGGAGGACGAGGTGAGAGCCAAGGCGGCTACTCTTACCACTACTGCCATGACCGATGGGACTAAGACGAAGAATTTGGAGGAGGTATTTGATCCAGCGGGGAAACCGCCGTTTGGGATTGGTGAGATCCGCAATGCCATTCCGAAGCACTGCTTTGTTAAGGACTCATGGAGGTCGATGAGTTATGTGCTGAGGGATTTGGTCGCTGTGGTTTTTCTGGCGGCGACGGTGATGTATTTCGACAGATGGTTTGCATGGCCTCTCTACTGGGTTGCTCAAGGAACTATTTTTTGGGCAATTTTTGTGCTTGGACATGACTGGTAACTTAGTAATTCTTTTCTTTCTTTTTTTCTTTCTTTTCAACTTTGCAATGACATTTTTATTTATTCCGAATTTCTTGGAAGTTTATTTTCACCATTGGATAGAAATTCTGACATGACCCAACACTGTACCGATACAGTTTTCTTCTTCTAAAGGATCTGTGTATGTTTTTTGTTTTTGTTATGAAATTGAGCAGTGGACATGGAAGCTTCTCGGACAGTAAAATGCTCAACAGTGTGGTTGGACATACTCTTCATTCCTTCATCCTTGTTCCTTATGATGGCTGGTATTTTTTACTCAACTTTCTCCTCTCTTTTTTTCCATCTCTTCTTCTTTTTCCAATAATGAATGTGTTTCTGTATCTACATTGTAGGAGGATCAGCCACAGGACCCATCACCAAAACCATGGCCATGTTGAAAATGATGAATCTTGGCATCCAGTAATCAACTCACTCACTTTACTCACTAAACAAATTCACTTTTCTTTTCTTTTCTTTTCTTTTCTTTTATATTCAAATTAAATTCAAATCAATTCTTGATTGTTTCTTCCCAACATACATGCAGACCCCTGAATCACTATACAAAGCATTGCCTGAATCCACCTTAAAGTTGAAGTTCAAATTACCATTCCCTTTGTTTGCCTATCCTGTCTATCTGGTAAACACCCTTTGTTTATCAATCTACTATTATTACTGCATCTTATTTTATCAATCTGACAACAATTATGCCTGATCTTTCTGCAACAGCTATGGAGGAGTCCTGGAAAATCCGGTTCCCACTTCCACCCTTACAGCAAGCTGTTTGCTCCAAATGAGAGGCTGGAGGTGCTATTCTCTACTTTTTGCTGGGCAGTAATGGCTACATTGCTTGCTGTTGCATCAATGGTCTTTGGTCCCATAGTCATTCTTAAGCTCTACTTTCTACCTCTGTGGGTCTTTATTGTCTGGTTGGATCTTGTTACTTACCTCCACCATCATGGTCATCAACAGAAGCTTCCTTGGTACAGGGGCAAGGTTGGTTCCAGTCATAAATCTTTGGTGTTTTTGGTTGATTGATAATTTGATATTTAAGAAGGTATTTATTTATATTGTGGAAACAGGAATGGAGCTATCTTCGTGGGGCATTGACAACAGTCGATCGGGACTACGGATTGTTCAACAACATCCATCATAACATCGAAACTCATGTCGTCCATCATCTATTTCCTCAGATTCCACATTACAACTTGGTCGAGGCTGTAAGTGCAAACAGGGTGGTAACTAAAACAACTTATTTCAATTCTGTGAATAGATTACGAAATTGATCTCGATTTTCGGTGTGTCAGACTAAGGCGGCGAAGAATGTTCTTGGGAAATACTACAGAGAACCGGAGAAATCCGGTCCGTTGCCGATCCACTTATACAATGTTCTTGAAAAGAGTTTAAGGAACGACCATTTTGTGAGTGATGATGGAGATATCGTCTACTATCAAACTGATCCACTTTACTCCGCCACCACCATAACCAAACAGGATTGAAGTTCATCACTGTTTTTTTTGCGGTGCAAATCCAATGGTTACAAGATTGGATTATCCACTATAAGAACTTTTTTCCCCTCTGTTATGTTTGAATCTAAATTGAGCAGGATAAGAATCTTTCAATCTATATTTATTATTTGCTGCAAATTGCAATGCAATTATGCAATGCGTGAATGAATTAGATTTTAGAAATAAAAAATTTATATTGATTGAATATAGTAGTATGAACTATGAATTGGACTGGAATCTGAATCTGAATCTCTTATAACAGCATATTCATTCTGAGATGGTCAGAAAAATATAGACATGTTTCTGTTTTATGCCTGCAACCGACGTGGATTGTCTGTGGTAGATGTCCGTCCGTCTGTCATGACTCATGGTCTTACTTAACAACGGAACAATAGGATCCACATGTGCATGAACATGCAAATGCTGACATGCACATGTCAAGAATCTTTTTTTATTTAAAAACAGAGATCTTTTATTTAATGTACTCGTGTTCTTGACTTGCACCGACTTGCATACTAAAAAAGTAAAATCGACTAATGCGATTACAGGCCTGACTTAAATAAAGCCCAAGTTGGGAGTTAGCTGGAACCACCTAAGGTAGGCCCGTTCCCACAGCCCATATTAGCTAGGAAATAGTCTTAGGCCTTAATTAGCTAATCGTAGTGGAATTGGCCCACTGGGGTTCTTTCTAATTATAGGAAATTACAAAAGATTCTATAAGTGGCCCTATAGAATTATAAGTGACCTTCCTATTTTACCCCTATAAGGCTGTAGCTGTAGAAACTTCTAGAAATGTTATGCAATTAATAGAAACAGAATTTAAAAATACCTTATTACCTTGGTCCAAGGCTTTGTACTCAAGCCCATTTGATGGACTAGTCTCTTAGCTTTCCGTGTAAATGAAAACAGGTAACCCGATCCGGATTCGATTTCCGTTGTAAACAGTTGACCGTTGGTTTTAGAAATTTCTGTGGTCATCTTAATCACAATCAACAAAATATTTTATTAATGCATAAACTATCATAATTCACACATCACAGTGATCTTATGATAATTTATATATAAAAAAATTATATATTTTTTTGCTTAGGCTTTAATTAAAACTTAGTATAATATTATTTATTTGTTTGACAAGTGAAAATTATATATTAAATGAATATTAAATTTTTAAATAAATATAAAAAAGAAGAAAATTTATCCACGTTCATCAAGCAATGAAGTAACCCTAACCTTAATAATCCTTAAAATATAACCATCATTTTAAATTAATTATATTTAAATGTGAAAACAGTGGATAACTACAAAATTAAAATAAAGTCATGACTCATTGGTGATTCATCATTAATAGTTTAATACATTAAAATATGTATGGTATAACTATATAACACACCAATTAATTCGATGAAGAGCAAGAAGAAAATATGGGTTCTCTTATGGCCGGTTGGAACTCTCCTACTACTCTTTATAATGATCCCGAGCAAGGTACAGTAGTCTATATATATCTTTGCTTGAAATAAAAGCAATAAAAAATTGATTTTTTTTTATATATAAATTGGTGCAGTCGAATTGGAGAAGAACAGATCACTCACCAATGAAGAAATCGAAGGATTTCTAAAATTCCAATCGAATTTGGATGACAATGAAGAGTCTTCATCATCTTCGAATGTAGCCATAATTTACTACTTACTACTACTAATGCATGACATGCATGTACTTAATTACTCCTTACTAATTAAAATCATTCAATTCATTTTGCTCAATCTATATATATATGAATCTAAAGAAAGAAGAGGAGGTAGTCGAGAAGCAAGACAACAGTGAGCCCACCACTCCCAACAATGAGCTCAAGATTAATGAAGATTGGTAAAAATGATTGCTGTAAAACTGTAAATATATATATAATTTTACTGATCGATCTGATTAATGTAAATGTAGGTGGATGATGAGTAAATCAGCTTTCTTAAATGAACCTCCATGCGAGAAGGATGAGATGGCTAATACTTACATTGCCCAATTTGATGTTGCTAATATTTCAAATGAAGAAGCGCGAGAAATGGAGAAATGATTAATTACTTTTTGTGAATTTTGATGATGTAATTAAATAAATATGTAAATATATATATATATAGTGTGTGAAGAGATTTGAGTCATTTGATTGTGTGTTTTGTTATTTGTTGAATATAAATGGAATGAATCTGGGTTTGAGGAAAGTCCGTTTATATCCTTGAATTGTACCAGGTAATAAAGATATAAAGTCTAAGGGGCTTTATGATATAACACCATTAATACTTAATAGCATATATAATCATGAATTAGAATAAAATTCAGAAAAGCTTATCTTAAATGAATTCAAAAGTGTTTTTGTCTCTCAATCGTCCGATCTGGTATTAGTGTATGGAGATGTGTGCCAACAAATGATTAAAAACAATAAAATAAAGTAACAGTTTAGATTAATTATAACAACATCCAACGTCTCAGAAAATGTGAGCGTTTTTGAATTCACTGGAAAAAAAAGGTGTGATGAATAATTACGAGTAGTTGCTTTTAATAAAAAATTAATCCAACTATTTTTTCTTGTTCAAGATAACTTAGGTTATCATCATTCTTCTTCTACATGCGTTCTTCTTCTGTTTGGTCTACGACGAATTCGATTGCAGAAATAAATAAATAAAAATTAGAATACATACAAATCAGAGAATCATACTTTAACCTGAATTCCTAGTTATTGACTCACCGGTCTTCGTTTAATGCCTGACAGTTCAATCTATGACGGCACGGTCGGATTTTAAGTATCTTTTCAAAGGTGGTATTTAACACGTTTGATTCTTCAAGGCAAAGTTCAAACTTAAATATAATAGTTGGTGTTTCTTTCTTTTTTCGTGAATGGAAATATAATATATCGTCATGGATTCCAACGACTGGCCTGAACCCATCGTCCCCGTTCAATCCATCTCCGATTCATGCACACACGTCATCCCCGACCAGTACATCCAGCCTCCATCTCGGAGACCTTCGCCTGATCTTATTAAGAACGTCAATATCCCAATTATCGACTTCCATGATCTCACCACCGGCGATGGTAAAATGGTGGAATACTGTCCGGCAACGGTGAAGGAGATATCAGATGCTTGTCGTGAGTGGGGTTTTTTCCAAGCAGTAAATCACGGTCTGAGCCATGAATTGCTCCATCGTGTGAAAGATGTGTGGAGACAATTCTTCCATCTTCCCATGGTTGAAAAAAGAAAGTACTCTAATTCTCCGATCAACTACGAGGGCTACGGAAGCCGTCTGGGGATCGAAAAGAAGGCGATTCTCGATTGGGGTGACTACTATTTTCTCCATATTCTACCCACTTCTCTAAAAGACCACAGCAAATGGCCTTCGGTTCCTCCTTCTACGACGGATACAGTGGAAGAGTACGGGAAGGAAGCTGTGAAATTTTGTAGAATGGTGATGAGAGCTCTTTCTCTAAGTCTTGGGTTGGACGTGGGTAAACTGGAACAGAGTTTTGAAGACGATAGCGGTGATGGTGTTGGATCATGTTTGAGAGTTAACTTCTACCCAAAATGCCCACAACCTGATCTCACTCTCGGTCTTTCCCCTCATTCAGACCCCGGTGGTCTAACACTCCTCCTCGCCGATGACCACGTCCAGGGACTTCAATTCCGCAGAGAAGATGGGTGGGGCACTATTCGATCGCTTCCTGACGCCTTCATCGTTAATGTCGGAGACCAAATTCAGGCAAGTAAATTATTAAAAATACAAAGTCATCACTTTAATTATATAGACGTAACGTAAACTAGTTATCTTCTCATCAACCATCCATCATGGTCCTATCTACATACGTATATCATGAACTGCTTTTCCAGATTCTAAGCAACGGTGTTTACAAGAGCGTAGAACACCGAGTGATGGCGAACTCGACGATCGAAAGGATCTCACTGGCATTCTTCTTTAACCCAAAGAGCGACTTGCTGATCGGGCCGATGGCAGATTTAATATCGACAGAAAACCCACCACTCTACAGGTCGATGACATTTAATGAGTATAGAGTGTACATAAGGAAGAATGGACCCAAAGGCAAATCACACTTGGAATCTTTAAAGTCATAGATCTCAGTGTCTAACTAAAAATATGAATGAATAGTATTACTCAATGCCCAGTTGCCCATATATCAAAGTATCACAGACATTGATTGTCAAAATGACAGATCATATCATAAATCAAGTAAAAATGTGAATGTTATTAAATTCTCAATGGCAAACGAGCAAAAGAACACAGTGAAATGAATAGTATCAAACAAAGTTAAAAACAACTTTCGACTGCCACACATAAATTACCTAAAAAGACCATCTTCAGCTTATATATAACTATATAAGATTAAAAGTGAAGTGACGAGAAATTCACTTGAATTTTGAAACAAGCAAAATTAAAATACTAAAAATTAAGCTTTATCTCACCAACAATTAAGACGGGGGCAACCAGCGTTTAATGCTGTTCTTTTGCTCCATTGTAAGCCTGCTAGGAAATTTTATCTGAAACTTGACAATTAAATTTCCCTTCTTATTTCGCTCCTTGGTTATGGGCATTCCCTCTCCTATAATAGTTTCCTCATAGTCAGGACCGATTATGGAGTTGATAGTATGATTCAGAGTACGCCCGTCTAGCGTGGACAGTTGCAATGTATATCCTGTGAGAGCTTCTAAGAGGAAGATCTTTTGAGTGATCATCAGATCATTTCCTACTCTTTTGAAGACTGCATGAGGCTTCTCATCAATAATAAAGATGAGATCGGAGGGTATTACATTTTTCTGCTCATTGCCTTTCTCTATAAAGGTAATCTTTGTGCCCTTTTTCCAACCAGGCTTAATAGCTATGGTCAAGATTTCCTGATCAATTTTTACTCTCCTGGAAAAAAGTAAATAATCACATGATAAAATAATTCAGTAATAAATAAAGACTTCATCTCCCTCTCCTAATTATAAAACCTCTGGCTAAGTTAATAGGACCTTTGTGGTCAATCTACATTTCAATTACATAAAAACTAAGATTTCATTCAAAACTCTGATACATTCATATATCAATTTCATCAAGAATATGCCAGAAATACCTTGCAGACGACACTAATTTTATCGATCAAAACTTTAAAAGAAGAATAAAATTAAAACAAATGACAAAATATGTACAAGGATGCTTCAAGATTTATGAAAACATTGAGTTTGATGATTTAACTAGCAATTTGAAAACATGCTATGAAAAAAATTAACACGACAAAAACAAATTTCAAGCTCATATAATAATGGGAATTACTCAATCATGTGTGCTCATACATAAATCATAATTTATAACCAATAGCGAACAGTTAAAAAGTTTCAGGCAACAATTCAAATGTTTTATTTATATAGTAGATGTGAAATTGACAACATATCTTTAAGTATATTATCTCAAAATTAAACAATATTATCTGGAAAATCATGAACATCCCCACACCCACCACCACATACCCAAACATCAAAATAGGAGACCTAATTGAGGCATGTCAAAAGCTAACAAATCACTCTCAAATTTGGGGCCTATTATGGAATATGATTGGAGTCTTGAGTTGACACATATGGGCTGAAAGAAACAGAAGATGGCAGCAACATTCATTCAGACCACCAGAAATGGTTCTTAAGGAGGTTTTAAATGACATCAACAACTCCTTCAGGCCAGAGAGCTTCAAAAAGAGTTGTTGTCACCCTTTGGGACCTAGCACGATACAGATATGGGAGACCAACCTCCGGAGGCAGATAGCCTAGCTTCTATACTAGGCAATATGGCTATGTGGAAAGTGTCAAAATGAGACTTGCTCTCATTTCCATATTTATATTTATATTTTATATTTTATTGCTAGAAAAATTTAACTGCTAAAGAAAAAAATCCCAAGACCATCCTAGATTTTTCCACCAGTGTTGGTTCTCCAATTTGGATGATTTTTTTTGATAAAGTTAAATTTCATTCAAATGAAAGGGATGCTAGTCCAGATACAGATAAGATTACGGAGATGAGTAAGCTTGCAGTACAGATCCAACTGCAGAGCATTATATAGCTACAGATTGATGCATTGGGGGAGTTAGGGTCCCACGATTTCATAGCATTAGCCTCAAGCTGAGTTTGATTGGACCTTTTGAAAGAGTTAGCATTGAAGAATATGCCACAAACCACTTAAATTGGGATTAATTTGAGTGCTTTTACAAGGGTGAGTCTTCTAGTTAGTAATAAAACCACACAAATTATGTCTAATTTTACTTATAGCCTAGGCAAATGATTCCATATCATTGGGGTTATTTAGTAAAAAAGAATGTCATTTGAGATTTGATACCATTTTAAAACTTTCATAACTCACCCTGATTCCTTCATGGAAAAAATGAAAAGCATTCCTGCCTGTGTTTGTTATTTACTAATTTACACAAACAAAAAAATAATCTTAAATATTTTAAATTGAAATAAAAAATAATTATATAAATGGTTAATATGCTTATTAAAACGTTAAAAAAAATGAACACTACATAGTTCATACCCGGTTTCATGATCCAAGACTTCCCTAGAGATCTTCATCTTCCTAGAGGTCCCATTATAAAGTTCTTCAAGATTACAAAACAAGGTTTGCTCAATTGGAGCCGCCTTCCTCGGGACATTAAATGATTCAACATTCCTGCGTGTAGCTCCATGTTCCATACCATTAAATGGGCTAGAGAATCCGAAAAATTCAGAGAATATCTCATCTGCACTCCTTGAGTTGAACCGGAAACCAGACTGGCTAGTACTACTAAAAGGTGTGGCACCATTTGAGGACATTGGTATTTGGCCATTAAGCCCTTCCTCGCCATACTGATCATAAATAGCCTTCTTCTGAGAATCACTTAGCACCTAAAAATCCACATACGACGAACAATTAAAAAAAAGGCATTTTGTTTTTTTTAAACAAGAAAGCACGATCCTTTCATCAAACAAAAAGAAACAACGGAAGAGAAAGAAGATAAATAACTTTAAAACTACATTTCCAGGGCATTTAGTTGTTCATCGGCGTAAAATCAACGATCCCTACATCACACAACAAAATAAGAATTTTTTTTTTTTAAACGAGAGAAGGAGAGAAAAGAAAGCTGTCTTACATCATAAGCTTCGGAGATCTGCTTGAACTTAGCCTCGGCACCCTTCTTATTGTTAGGGTTCTTATCAGGATGCCACTTCATCGCCAGCTTCCGGTACGACTTCTTGAGTTCGTCATCGCTAGCGCCGCGTTCGACCCCTAGGATCTTGTAGTAATCCGCTCCCATCTCTTCTTTCTCTTTCTCGCGAGACTCTTTGAATCCTTCCCTTACTTTGTGATTTGTGCTGAGACGAGCGATGTCGATGTCGATGAACGGATGAAGAGATGGATGATCAAACTATTCTAAAATCGTCGCGATTGGATCATTCGAACGTCACGAGGGTTTCCGTTATCCATTTGGGGCTCTGGTGTGCGACGGCATTAGAAGTTTTGATTTGGGGAATGTGAATGTGAATTTTTTTTGTATGATAATGATTAATGATATTATGCAGAATCACCTGATAGGAAAAGAAAAAAAAATATCAAAATGAATGACGAGAAACATAAAAGAAAACGATACGTGCGGATCACGTGCAATCCACTAGACACTACTCATTAGTCCACCACCGTCTGGACCAGTTTCAAATCAGTTCGTCGGATTTCTGTGTCAGTATCTCTCTCAGAACCTTGAGAGTCTCTATCCTGTTCTACCTTCTTCACGACCGGTATTTGGTAAATTTACATATTTTACCATGAAAAATATATTTATTACATGAACTTTTAATTACATAATCCGATCTTTTAATTACATGGACTTTTAATTTCTGGGCCAAGGAATTTATAACGAGACCCAACATGCAAAGAAACTCAAGCCCACGGAATTCACTTAGACTTAGACATAAAAATTGTGTCATATAGTCAACGAAATTACGATTATAACCCATTAACTCTGGTCTGTAGCCAGTAGCCTGTAGGTTTTCGGTCGCTTGCACGTCTTTGTGCCAGTATTGTTGAAATAAAAAACATTAAAAAAATATCTAAATCACATCTATCAGACTTTCACGATTCAGATTTCGGTGGTTTTTTATTGATGTTTTTTCAAAATCTTTCGTTGAAATTGAGATTTAAAATTTACGTTTCCAAATTCCAATATCATTAATAAGATATTTTTATTTGATTTTAACTTTATATGTTTGATATATGATTTATCTTATTTCTCCCTCGCCATCTTCCATTCCTTGATTTCCTTCCCTCCATTATGCAAAGTACACGACATGCCACCTTCTTCTCTCCTGTCCCCACCTTTACAAAAACCCTTACATCTTTGAATCTACTATTTCCTCTGATGGCGTTGTGATCTTGTCAGGAGAAGATGGCAGAGGAGATGGAGAAAGTGAAGGAGGTGCTCCAATTCCTCACTCGCAATGGCTTCTACAAGGCAGCGTTGTCTTTGTCTGAGGATATTGTTGCTAGACGTGGATTTATTGATTGGTGGAATTTGGGGCTTGATCCGATTCTTCCTCCGGTAAGGATTGAAGTCGGTCGTTCTAAACCTTCTGATGACGATTCCGGGGTTCGCCGTGGGAATTCTCTGGACTCGTTGTCGGAAGACGAGTTTTTGAGCATCGAATGCTCTTCTACGATGGAAGGTGATGATAATTACCTCCTACCCCTCTTCTTTCTCCATTTTTTATGCCATCGTGAAAGACTGATATCGAATACTCACTGTTTTGTTAATTTTATTACAGATGATATCAAGCACGCCAATCAGTCTGGGAGATGGCCGTCGGTTGGGAAAGCTGACTTATTGGGTAGTACTTCTGAATTCAGTACTGCTCGTGATTGTAACTTTTCTAGTATGTTTAATGGTGTCAATTGGTATGATGAAAATTTTTGTGGATGTTTGCATGATTCCTTTCAAATGCCTACCGATTCCTTTGTTTCTCGGAGTAATGATAATTTTTCGATGACTATGCAAAGTGATCATATGTATGGGAAAGAAAAGAATTCAGAATTTACTTCGAAGAAAGGTATTTGTTGTTGTTTGAGAATGTCTGAAGCTGAAGGATTGTGTGAAATGAAGGCTCCTAGAAAATCATCAGAATTTATTTCGTTATCTCAGTCTTCTCAATGCAAAACACCAATTACATTTGAGAATGAAGGGGAGGTCACTAAAACCATTAACAGGGATAGTGTTCAATCAGATCATTCTGATTGCAAGTTAAATTCAAGAGAAGATTTAACGAATAGGCATGTAAAACCATTAGAAAGAGACTTGCACATCCTTCCTTTATGTTCTACTCATAAGAGTGAAATTGGTGGTCCTGAAGATGGCTTCTTGAAAAACGTCTTATCGGATTTCTCATTTCACAAAGAAGAACAGGATTTGGATTCAGATACATTGGAAAAAGATCGACACATGCTTCATTTTTCTTTAATTGGTTCTAGTGCACATGTCAGTAAGTGCCCAGACTCATTCTAAATTTCCTGTTTATTTTTACATGTATCTGAATTTTTTTCAACATTTTCCCATTGTTTCTTAAATTTCCCACTTTTAGTGTTCCATCCGATCACTTTGATTACATGAATGCAGAAAATTATCTTGAATTCAATGACAAAGAAAGCTCTCATTTTTCAGATCTTTTTATGAAAGAATAATTAATAAATGGTGTAAATAGTAATGACTTGCATATATGTCTTGATTTACATATTTTTAATGGAAATTCTTCATCGTCAGATGTAGAAGAGTCATTTGAATTGAAAGATAAAGGGGAAATGGTTTCGCATGCCCACAGTGAGGAATATGTCTTAGATGAGAATGATGATTCTGATGATGATAATGCCAACCCGATATGTAAAGCAAATGACGCTGATTATGAAATATTTGAACTGAGAATTGTACATGGAAAGAATAGGTACATTCTTATATTTTCCATCAATTCCCAATAGCCTCATTTATTATCACTCATTCATAAATATGACATATTCACACTTTAGGCAACAATCAACAGGACTGGTTTTGAAGAGAACAAAGATCTGCCGATTGTTTTAAATTCAGTTATCGCAGGGAGATACTGTGTAACTGAATACCTTGGATCAGCTACTTTTAGCAATGTTGTCCAGGCGAGTGATCTTGTAACAGGAATGAACGTCTGTCTAAAAATAATAAAAAACAATAAGGATTTCTTTGATCAGAGTTTGGATGAAATCAAACTCTTGAGGCTTGTAAATAAATACGACACAGCTGATGAGCATCATATTTTGCGTCTATATGATTACTTCTACCATCAGGTATATTATATTGAATTTATTCCAATACATTTGCATGATTTTTTTTTGTTCTAAATACTATAACAATAATAAGGTTGAAGTTGTTGGTGTTAATAATGTGACAGAATAAGTATTCAATCTTTTATGCTAAGGGTAAATTTTTATATTAATGGAAAAATTAAAGTCAGAGTATATGGACATTGATCTACCCTTCCAAGATTAATGGGTATTCCCTATCCCAGTCCACATCTGTAGTATGTGCATACCTAAACTACAAGATGGGTTCTATCTAAATAGCTTAATTAACCCTAGACACTATTTAGCTTCATGTTCGATGATCGATAATCTTTCGACTTTGCTGGATTATATGCTATTAATAAGTCCTTCCAAGGCAAGTCAAATATCACTTCTGCATCAATTGATGGTCCATTATGTATCCTGCTATACCTCTGCTCTACTCTCTTCAAATGATCCATCTCAACCAATACATTTAACAAACTTCTAAACTTCTCTTTTTGAGTGAGGCATTTGCCTAGATGGTACAAGTCCTGGGTGCTTTGCCTTTGGCAGATTCTGGAAGCCGGTCAGATATTTTTCCTTTCATTTATGTTTGCCCATTCATTTACCCTATATTTTCTAAATAGCTAAAAAGATTGAACCAATCTTATTATCTAGTTGTATTGTATGAACCAATTAGCATTCTCTGATCAATTTGTTTGGCTTTAATGGAATAGGAACACCTTTTCCTTGTATGTGAAGTGCTCAAAGAGAATTTATATGAATACCAGAAGTACATTCAAGAATCTGATGAGGAGTTATACTATACCTTGCCAAGGATACAGGTTTGTAAACTTAAATTTTATTATATTGCATGTTTACATGAGTAAATAAGAATGTATAGAAATTGCAAGAAAATCATAAGAGTTTAAATCCATCAGGTCATACACTCATACTTGTGGAGTTGTGGACCAGTGTGTATGTGAGAGATTATAAGAATAATAAAATTATAAAGAAAACATAAGGAATATATTCACAATTATCTCTCAGTATGATCAGTTTATAAACCATTTTAGCATTTTACACATTTTTTGAAGTGCTCAAAGATTCGTAATTTGCTTTCTACCAGTCTATAGCCAAACAGTGCTTGAATGCTTTGGAATATTTGCATAATTTGGGCATTATACACTGCGATCTAAAGCCTGAGAATATTATGATTAAAAGCTACAGCAGATGTGAAATAAAGATCATTGATCTTGGGAGCAGTTGCTTTCAAACAGATAATTTGACTTTCTATGTGCAATCCCGTTCTTATAGAGCCCCTGAAGTTATCCTTGGCGTTCCATACAATCAAAAAATTGATATCTGGTCTCTTGGCTGTATCTTGGCTGAACTTTTCACTGGTGAAGTAAGTTTTAAATTTATCTTTTTATCGCTTATCTTGATCGTGGATGTATATTAAAAGTTATTACTCGTTCAAGATTAAAAATTTAAATTGATATATGCAAAAGGCTTTTTTCATTTGCACCTACGGCCTACCTGTTTGGAGGCTAGAGCAACGAAACATTGATGTTTACTTTTTTTTCCTTGTAGGTGCTTTTCCCAAATATATCAGTTGCTACTTTGCTTGCTCGTATGATTGGTGTTCTTGGTCCTTTTGACATGGAAATCTTAAATATGGGCTTGGAGACCCACAAGTACTTTACAGACAAATGGGATATTTTTGATAAAAATGAGGTTTGTCCGGATTCTATTTATTAAGCCATATCAATATTCTTTACAGGTCATAACTTATAAGTCATAATGCAAAATCTATTTTTTTTTTATAAAATGCATGTGAATTGTCAATGACAATAAACAGAGATAAATTTTTATATTCTCTATTTTGGGGTTTCAGGAAACAGACCAAGTGGAGTATATAATCCCTGAGAAATCATCTTTGGTTCAGCACCTTAATTTTCCAGATGGACAAGACCTATTATTCACTGATTTTCTTACCTGCTTGCTTCAAACAAATCCTGAAAAACGTCCCACAGCTGCAGAAGCTTTAGAACATCCATGGCTTATCAAAACTTATCAGTAAAAGTCTCATCAAATGTGATTCATTTTAGTGTTATTCTTCTATTTTTTTCAATCGTAATAACCACAACCAATTCATTGATGTTTGATATTTACCGAGTCTAGATTCCTGTCTAGTTCTATACAAGTAGGTCACTTTAATAATTTGATTAGCTCTTAAGCATGTGAATAATTCAACTCATATCTTTAATTCCGTGTGGAAAATTTGGATTTGTCTACTTCAAAAAAAATGGATCTGACTTATTGATTCTGAATTGCAATCCATCTTTATCTTCTCTGGTTGTTGATTTATACTTTGAACTTGGTCTATTCTGACTTCTAAATTCTATCTGTAAACATTATTCTTGATGATTCTGATTGATTTGAATGGTCTGTTCTTATTTAAATTAATAAATATATAACTTACGTGAACGATTGAACAACTCCCACAATAAATAGATGCTTGCGAGTTAAGATTGTAATCAACTATCAGTCTATATATTATCACCATAAGTCTGGAACTTGAACCTTTTGAAATATTAATAATTGATATATTAGTGATCAGTTAAATAAATCTGAAAATTTATACAGCGAAATTTGAATTATGGATCTTCAGATACTTTAATAATTAATCTTTTCTCCTTTATTCCAGTGTTTTAGAAGTCTATAAGAACGAATCAATCATTAATGTTGTTTTACGGAGATTGCTGTAGATTGAAAATTCAATGTTTCCACAAAAAATAAAAAACCTTTTTGAGTATATGCCTATTTGATAATTAGCATAATAAAAATTAAAAAGCCCTCTTTAATTTTAATGTAATTAGTAATTAATCACGACTGGGACCCACCGACGCGCACACCATGGCCATCACCACCAACAGCCGTCTTTGTCTGTTTTTGTCATTTCTCCGACTACAATTCTCCTCTCTTATTTTCCCCTCTTTTATTGCCATCAGCCAGCGACAGACTATTTCTATCTGGCCATGGCAGAGATGGCTGATGTCTGCTCGACGCATCAACCCTACCGAAATAACGGCAACAACGATGATGGAACATTGCATCCGTTGAAGACGATTCTCAACTGGCTCTCCTTCTTCTTCCAGATCCTTCTACAGATCATCCGTGACACTCCGTCCTGGGCTCAGGTCCTCACCTACGTCGGATTTCGCAAACACCATCTTCTCTTATCCTCTGACACCTCTGACTCATCTGAGAACGGTTTGTCCTCGCCTACAGTCTTTAAGACATTGCGTGCCGAGTTGGAGATGGTAGAGGAAGAGGATTCTACTTTGGTGTTCGGACCGGCTTGCCCAGCTTTGCCTCCTGCTTATTCTAATGGAGTCCTCGAGAAGATGACTGTAAGTTACTGGATTTTCCTTCTCCGGGATTTTATCCCCCTTACTGTTCAGTGTTCACATGTTCTTCTTTTTGGAATTTTAATAAAAAAAATTATGGATTTCCTTTACGAACTTAGGTATTGAAAAATTCTAAACAATATAGATCGATAATGATGGAATAAATCAAGAGTTCCAATTTTTTAGCAATTTTATTATCTCGGGAGTTAAGCAATTTCTCCTATCTTGTCATCAAGGGTTCTCATAAGGCCAGCTCTGAAGTTTCCCAAATATGCTATTGTTAGTTTGAACTTTGAACTGTCGTAGCCAATCGATTGTTTCATGTATGTAAAGGTATAAAGTTCAAAACGATTTCTTTAGATTGTAAATTTTAAATAGACAGAACTTATCGGTTACTCCTTATGATTTTGATGCATATATTGTTATTTCTATAAATTGGTTTGGGATAAAATTGAGATCGAAACAAAATACGATGTATAGAAACATAGAATAAAGGACAAACTTCAGATTAAATTTTGAAAACTGTGTTTATCTTATGATTCTTGTCTTGAGGACAAAACATCACTTATCTGATCCCATCATCATTCAGACGTTAATATCTTATCATGGTTCTTATCCTATATTTTCTTTAAATGTAAGCATTGATTTTAATTCTTTTCATTTTTTAGATAGGAATAGGTTTTTTCTTTTCTTTGGATAAGTATAAGGTTTTTATTATCCTCTGTTTTATGTAATATTTTTAACTTGTCTTTTAGTTTTCTGTGTACTCTAAACAATCATTTAAGATAATGTTTTGACTTCATTTGCTTATTTTTGTTGATAGAGATATTTTATTCCAAAATTCAACCTATCCTTTCATACTTGTTTAATTTTTGGTCAAAAAAATAATTTTTTGTTGAAACTTTTTTCATTTTTCCCTTGTGGTATGCTATATACTTATATTACCTGTAAGTTTTTTTTACCGTGCTAAAATCTCACTTGTATTAATTTTTGACGTGCAAAGGTTGTGCTTGACTTGGATGAAACACTTGTATGTGCGTATGAAACATCCAGCTTGCCAACTATTATTCGTACCCAGGCCACTGAAGCTGGATTGAAGAGTTTTGAGCTAGAATGCACATCTACAGAAAGAGTTTGTACCATCATGTTTTTATTGTACAAACTACAAGCATCAAATCTTTTCCCATTGGCTGTGTTTAATAAAAATTTGTGCACTATTATTGAAGGAAGCTGATGGCAGACTGAAGGTGAATCATGTCACAGTGTTTGAGAGACCTGGTTTACATGACTTCTTAGAGCAGCTTAGTGAGTTTGCAGATCTTGTTCTTTTCACTGCTGGTCTTGAAGGTGTAGACATTTTCACAGTCCATTCTTTTGATTTCAATTTTTATTTTATTTTTTCTGTTGTCTTGATTCACGTCTTTCAAAAAAATTCAGGATATGCCAGTCCACTTGTTGATAAAATAGATGTTGAAAATAGATTTTGTCTTCGTCTTTATCGGCCTGCCACAACTACTACGTAAGTTGGGTTATACTTTTTTCCTATTTTCTTTGATTTCAATCTTTATAACCTTTAGTATCAAGAATCTGGAAAATTAGTATTAAATGAGTTGATTGGGGAGTGAGGAAAACTATGTAGTTGAAGATAAGAAATTCCCAAGTTTGATGTTCAAAACAATAAATTGAATATACTTCTCTCCGAGTCCTTTTTTTCTACTTATTTTCATAAAATCTGCAAAAGAAAGCTTTAACAATTTTAATCCTTTGCAGTGGACTGTTTGTAATTATGCAGATTGCAGAACACATGCTGTTTTAAATCTTAAAATATGAAATATATTCTATTGATAAAGAGCTGTTCCATGGTTGGTTGCTAATTGTGAAACTTTTTGCTATGCTAAATCCTAAATTTGAATGCAGCAAATCATTGGCCAGTTAATCATGAATTTTTGATTCAGCATCTTTTATTATACAATGGACATTTATTCCCAATGCAGTGTATTTCTTGATTGAATATTGCATTATTCCTTGATGGATTTAACCATTGAATATGGGACTGTTTTTATTATGATTTGTGTATAGTTATGTACACCCTTATTTTGTTTTTATATGCTATGATGTGACTGATGGTTTTTGGTGTTTTGGTTCTCAGGGAGCAACGAGAGCACGTGAAGGACCTTTCATGCTTGTCAAGGAGCTTCTCTCGAACTGTTCTTGTTGATAATAATCCATTCAGTTTTTTGCTTCAACCATTGAATGGGATACCTTGCATTCCTTTCTATGCTGGTCAACCAAATGATAATCAGGTGCTTGCTATATGCAGATCCATTTTTTCTAATACCCAAGTTAATATATTTAGTATTTTATTTGATATTTGTTTCTTCCGTGTTCAGCTTATGGAGGCTATTCTTCCCCTCTTGAAGCATCTATCTCTGGAGCAAGATGTTCGGCCTATTCTTCATGAAAGGTTTCGCATGCCAGAATGGTTTGAGAAACAAGGACTCCCAATGTCTGATTGGATACATGATTCCTCTTGCAGTAATTGAAAATGCGAGAGCATAGAAATTCGAGGGTTCAACGGTTTTTGTAATTTGAGTTTGCTTGTAAATTGTTTTTAGTTGAACATTCTGATTCAGAATTCAGTCCGGGAATTTGGTGATCGGGAGTGTTTATTGAAAGAAGAGTTAGAGCTCAAGCCCCCACTGCTGACTGCTGTTGGCGAATTTTCACTTTGATTATTCAAGAAAATGTTAATATATTTTTATTTTGTAATTCATGTAATATTCAATTATTATGTATATGTATTATGTATATGTATTATGTATATGTATTATGTATATGTATCATGTATATGTATTATGTATATGTATCATGTATATGTATCATGTATATGTATTATGTATATATAAAGAAAGAACCCATCAAATTGATCAATTCTATCAGACTTGATAAAGTTTACAATCTTCTACTATTTGACATAAATGGAATAATGGAATTAGATGTAATATCAATAATGAGATATCTTGTGAGATATTAATCTCGATCGTTGGTAGATCTCGATATTTTTCAAACAGTATATCTCGAGATCTGTTTATATTTTGAGTTAAAAAAAATCATTATTTGAAATAACTGTTGAATGTCTTATAAATAGTTTTGGGGAGGAGAAGAAGGAGGATGTCTTCAACGAATTATGATCGTGTGGAAGTGTCGGACCCTCGAGTGGAAACAGACACATGACGGACAAAAGTATATCCCAATCTTTTTGAAAGATTTCTGAAACGGAGATAAAAGGGAGGGTTGTGTGAAAATCTGAGGTTAGACAAATGAGTTTTTTTAGGAAGTATATGAGTTATCTTTGTTTTTATTATAATTTATGTTACTTGTAGCCTTCAGGCCCTGTTATTGTGAGACTACACCCCTAGTATAGGAAGGATCGTAGAGAAGTGTCGACAGTTGATGAGGAAAAGAAGAATGTCGATGAGAAGAAGAAGAAGAAGAAGAAGAAGAAGGAAAGGGGAAAGAAAGTTTGTTGGAAAATTATATTTTACAACTTAAGTTTTACAAAGCTATCTCCTTAATATTTATAATACTTGTCTATACTGTTTAATTTGACAATAATAACTATATGGTTATTATTCTCACATTCCCCCTCAAAAAATACTCTAGAACCAGATGAGTTTTTGAATTAAGACCACAACTGAACTTCTGTAATTTAATCAGTCAATGCTTCAACCTTGGTTGTTTTATGAGTGAGTATTAGAGCAAAAGGTAGGGGAGAAAACCTAGCTGAGATTCCTAATTTTGCTCATCTTATTCTTTTACCTTTACTAGGAAACCCTTCCTTTAGGTCATATACTCCTCTAAGCTCGGAAAAAAAAGATTCTCCAAGTTATTTGATCTTTTCTACAGCTCCTTGCTCCATGTTTTCTAATCAACACACATATAGATCGAGTATTATCAATTCAGCAATTAACCAAGCCCATATTAAAGAACCCAAACTTAGCTCTATTTATATCTTTCTTGCAGTGGCTCTTCTTTTATCTCTATTTTTCAGTCCTTCGAAAAACAGACCAGAATTGTAATTACATGCTTCTGCCACTGTCTTCTTAATTATCTGCAACTCAAACTCATAAACCAAGTGAAAGAAAAGAAGAAGAAGAAAACAAAAACGAAAAGGAAAAGGAAAAGGAAAAGAAAAACTATAGGAAATTGACAATCATGCATCTAAATTTTGATCTAACTTTAGAATTTAAACGACTACTATTTACTGATCAATATCAACAAGATCATATCATTTTTACCTAAATTCTGAATAATATGATGTAGATATCATAGCACAACCAAAATTATATTTATACCTATTTACATTTATTCATACTTATGAAATACCTATTGAATTGATTCTAGAGACACTAGATTGTGTCTTTCCCTATGAAGTTTGAATAATTTAGAGTTCAAGTTTTTTGTAAATCCATCTGCATATTGTAAATCAGATGGTATAAATTCAATCTTTATAGCTCATTTACTTACCAGATCTCTAATGTAATGAAGGGAAATGTCAATATGTCTAGATTTTGCTGTAGTAGATGGATTGTGTGTCATGAACACAGCTGATTTATTATCACACAGTACCTTAGGAGCTTCACTAAATCTCAGTCCTAGTTCTCTAAACAAGTAGCAAAACCAAGTTACTTCAGATATTCCACTGGACATAGATCTGTACTCAGCCTCACAACTTGATTTTGAGACAGCATTTTGTTTCTTAGCCGACCAAGCCAGAACATTTCCTCCATACCAAATACTTAACCCAGAGGTTGACATTCTATCTCCAGGTTCACCTCCCCAATCAGAATCACAGTAAGCTGTGATAGTAGACAAAGAATTTGGCATATATTTCATTTTTAGTCCTAAACTCTTTGTTCCTTGTAAGTACCTAAAAATCCTTCTGACAGCTATCATATGTAAATCAGTTGGTTTTTGGAGGTGTTGACTAACTTGATTTACTTGAATGACAATGTCAAGTCTTGTTAATGTCAAATATTGTAGTGATCCTACCATACTCCTATATAGTGTAACATCCTCTATAGGAGTTCCATCAATTTTGGTTAATCTTTGACACTTACTCATTGGTGTTGCACAAGGAGAGCATGAAGCCAAGCCATATTTTTCTAATATATCTTTTATATATTTTATTTGAGAGATAATGACATAATCATCCTTTTTTGTACATTCTAGATCAAGGAAGAAATGAAGTTCACCTAAATCTCTACAGGAGAATTTTCCATAAATTAGATTGATATATTCATCTATTTTAACCTTGTTATTGCCCGTCACTATAATATCATCTACATATACTAATATATAGATTTTTATTTTTTCATTTACTAAGCAAAATAAGGAAGAATCTGATTTACTATCCTCAAACCCTAAGTTATCCAAAAACATTTGTAACCTAGAGTACCAAGCTCTTGGAGCTTGTTTCAAGTTATACAAGGCCTTTTTAAATAGACATACATGTTTTGGTTTAGTTGTATCAACAATGCCAGGAGGTTGTTTCATATGAACAGTTTCATTTAAATATCCATGTAAGAAAGCATTTTTTACATCTAATTGTCTTAGAATCCATTTATAGCTCACGGCCAGTGAGATTATTGTTCTCACTGTTGGTACTCTAATCACAGGACTATAGGTGTGAGTATAATCTATACCCTCTTCTTGATTGAAGCCCTTAACTACTAATCTAGCTTTAAATCTTTCTATTGTTCTATCAGTCTTTCTTTTAATTTTATAGACCCATTTACTTCCAATTATATTCATACCAGGTTGAGCTGGTATTAATGTCCATGTTTGATTTTGAGAGAGAGCTTCCATTTCTTCATCCATAGCCTTTTTCCATCCTATTGATTTTGAGGCTTGTGTAAAACATGTAGGCTCTTTTTCTTCAGTTTTCTCAGCATTGGAGCAATCAAAGTCATTTAGATATTTAGGTTTCTTACCTATTCTCTTTGATTTCTGAAATTCTGTTTTCTCTTTATCCAAAATAGTCTTGTTAATTCTTTTCTCCAAGGCTTCTATTGCCTTGGCTACAATTGATTCTTTACGTAAGTTTTCCTTCTATTTTCTAAATTTTCATTATTTATAGATTTTTGAGATACTTCAGATCTTGGTATTTCATTATTATCATTTGTATTGTTCACATTGTTTGATTTTCCCTGACTCTCTAGATTAGCTTGTTTTATGATTGTTTCTGATGAAGTTTGACTACCTAAATTAGGATTTAAATTTGTATCCGATTTTTCCCAAATATCCTTATCAACTAGACCCAAATCTAAGTTTCTTGATTGAGAGTCACAATCTGATTGAGACCCAAATTCAGATTCAGCTTCATTCCTCAAGTTGGGATTCAAACTGTCAATCTTATTACTTAGCTTAAGTACACTTTGAGATTGCAAGCAAAGAATTTTTCAAAGATTTAAATTTCAGTAAATAATCTTGCATAGATACCTCAGTAGTTTTCCTTAAACCCCTCATTTGTTCTCACAAAGTTTGAATTTGTGACTTCTCGATGGGAGAATATTCTTTTTTCCAGCAATTCCCAAGCTTCCATAGCCATTTTGCACCTAATAACCAGAGTTTGAATAGAAGATGCCACTGTTGCTTTGATCCAACTGAGTATTATTTCATCAATTTCAGTATGCACTTCAAAATCTGGATTTACTGCTCCATTTTCCAATCTAGCCGGTGGAATTGTCACTGTTTCTCTTACAAACCCCAAGTACTTATGATATCTCAGAACACCTTCAAGTTGGTTCTTCCAAGACAAAAAATTTCCTCGCGTCATTGGGTTTGAACATAAAGAATTCAGACTGTATGATATCTGATTTGGGGCAACAATTTGATTTGGTGGGACGCCCTGATTTGGAAGAATAATCCTTTCAGGATTCACTAGCCCTCCGGGAACTTCTGGATTCATCGTGTAACGAAAGAAATAAAATAAAAAAAATTTATTTAATTGAACAAACCCAAATAGATCGCGAAATCAGTAGCCCTTCCAGGAGATAAATCTGGAAAGTCAGCAGTTGCAAAGGTCTGATCTTGGGCAGATAGCGATCTTATAAAGAAGAGGATAGTGGAATCAAGTAGCGGAAGTAGATAGCGGAAGTCTGCAATACTTGTGCAGCAATGTCCCTTGATCAATCGCCGTAAGCATCTGATACCATGTGAGACTACACCCCTAGTATAGGAGGGATCGTAGAAAAGTGTCGACAGTTGATGAGGAGAAGAAGAATGTCGATGAGAAGAAGAAAAAGAAGAAGAAGAAGAAGAAGAAGAAGGAAAGAGGAAAGAAGGTTTGTTGAAAAATTATATTTCGCAACTTGTTTTACAAAGCTATCTTTTTAATATTTATAATACTTGTCTATATTATTTAATTTGACAATAATAACCATAAGAGTTATTATTCTCACATATACGAGACCCGTTTCAGCGGGTTTCACTGCAACGGTATGTATCATTTTTTGGGTAATAAAAATCGAGTTAAGTGACAAGAGTTAGACTTCATTGTCCTCCACATTGTGAAGTGTGATTATTTGTGAATTGTCAGTTGAGTAATGATATATACAACTTTTTAATATTAAATATCTAAATGTAAATAGGAATTTTAGGAAGGGGAAATCGTTTTCCCTCCTCGATTAACAGAATCCGATTTTGCAGTGGCCCATAACGGTGAGCAAAATGACAACGTACACGATGTTCAAGTTTTTATCAAGGAAGTTCCAGTCGAATGACAAAGCGCCGCCACCCGATGTGCAGTCGGCGTTCGCCTCTTTCGCAGGGAAAAACCGTCCATCCATGGACGCAAGTCAGATCCTCCGTTTTCTTATTGAGTTTCAAGGCGAGAAGGATGCGACGATGGCTGATGCTGAGAGGCTGATCGAAATTTTACGGAGAGACAGAATCCACCAATCGCCAACTGCAAGGCCGATTATTTCTATCGATGAATTCCAAGAGTACTTGTTTTCCGTTGGACTTAACCCTCCGATCCTATCGCAGGTTGGAAACATAGGTCTTTGGGATTTTTTTTTTGCAACAAAAAAGGGTCTTTGGGATTTTGGTTTGTTAAATTTAGGGACTTTAGGAATGGAATGATAACTTTTTAATTTTACACTTGCGATCCAACTGATTATGTTTAGATTTAAGTTTAGGCTTAATTGCAGTATTGTGATACACTCCACAAGGTTTAGGGTCGTATCATATTTGCACTGATGACTCATATACTGTGTAATATGACATCATTAGCTGGAGATCGATCATAAGATAGGTTGATTTAGTGTGATCTTTGACGTTTCCAATTGTTTAGGCATTTTTAAACTTTAAGTCACTTGGCTCTGAACTTCGAAGGAATCCGGTCCTTGTCAGAATTACTCTCAATTTATGTTCTTGTTCATTTCATGTTCTGAAGATTTTATAACTTCTTGTTTTATTGCACAGATGACTGATTTACTCTAATTTCTCTCAATATGTTTTTCTGTTCATTTTACGTTTAGAAGACTGTCAACTTCCTGTTCTTAACACAAGATATTGGAGTCTCATGTGGATTTAGTTGAATTTTAATGTCGGACAGATTGTAAAATAGGGAGAAATAGCAATAGAAGGAAATGCTGACCGGAATGATGTGAGAAGATTGAAGTTTCAGGGCTGTTGGAGACTCGACGAATGAATGGAGCTAGACAACAAGCGAGAAGCCTGAAAGGCAGGAGATGACAACGGAATCCACCGAGTTCAGATCGGAAATCCACCGATAAGGAGGGAATCAAGGATAGATACCTGGATTATTGTGCAAAATATGAAATCAAGCAATAACTGAATTGAAACGGAAGCTCCACTTTTATTTTTATAGTCCTGCGATACTGTAGTGGAAACAGCACCACGAGACGTGAAATCCGTTATTCGTAAAAGGACACTCCGCTTTTGGCAGAACACACAGCCGCATCAAATTTGAATCCAGTGCATTTCGTTTAATGAATTCTGTTCCCCATAGGCCCATACTATTTTATAATGGAAAGGGGCAATATGTGCAAGTTCACATTAATTGCATTTTTACTTGCCAATTGTCACCACATTTAAAAAAATTGTTTATTTTTGCATCAATTTTTTTCTTTTTCTTTGCTTTAATCAACTTGTTACTATGATGCAGGTTTATGATGATATGACATGCCCACTATCTCATTATTATGTGTATACTGGTCATAATTCATACTTAACGGGTAATCAGCTCAGCAGTGATAGCAGTTCTGCTCCAATCAGAAAATCCCTTGAAAGTGGTGTTAGAGTTGTTGAATTAGATATGTGGCCCAATTCATCAAAAGATAACATTGACATTGTTCATGGAAGGTAAAGAGAAAATCATATTTTTACCGTGAATTTTACATCTGCTGTCATTTCAAACTATTTTATGAATTTTTATTTTCTTAAGAAATGCACACAAGGGCAGAAGGCAGTCTTTTTTTGACCTGGTCATATGAATTCTTAATTTTTGGTGTTTTGTATATTCGTAGGACACTTACATCCCCTGTTAAACTCGTCAATTGTCTGAATTCCATAAAAGAGAATGCATTTTGTGCATCTTCATATCCCGTTATAATTACTCTAGAAGATCACCTTACTCCAGATCTTCAGGCCAAAGTAGCTGAGGTGATTATCATAGAATGACATTTTTATCTCTTATCCTACACTTTTATTTGAAATTTTGTATTGTTTTTGTTTTTGGAAGATGATCATGCACACTTTTGGAAACACGCTATTTTACCCTGAATCGGAAAGGTTGGAAGAGTATCCATCACCACATATTTTGAAAGAGAGAATCTTAATTTCAACAAAACCCCCTGAAGAAGATCTTGAATCCAATAATTCAAAGGATAAAAAAAAAGCAGAAAAAAATGCAATCGAGAAGGATAAAGAATGCAGCAAGGATATTTCTGATTATAAGGTAAGCATTTCTCATATTAGTTCCATCTTGTATTGTGTGATTCTATTCCCCTACTTTTTTGGAACTTTGTTTCTACGAAATATGCCCTCCACATTTTTTTAAACCCTTTAACTTTTTAATATTTTTTGCGACCAACTTCCTATTATCTTTTGCAAAAGGATTTTCAATTATCTTTGTATTATGTTGTTCTTTCATTTAGATAATATGTGCAAGTATAAATAGAGTTGTACTTTCATACTCCCACACCCTTAATGCAATACGTTATATTTTTCCATTAATTTCTCAATCAACAAATACAGTCAGTTTCTTATAAGACTTAATATACTACCCACAGAATGACGATGACCAATATGAAGATTATTTCAATGGAGATGATCAGAATTTGCTTCAGAATGCTGCACCTGAGTACAAACAAATAATCACCATCACAGCTGGGAAGCCTAAATCTGGACTTCTATCATCTCTGGAAGTTAATCCAAATACAGTTAGGCGTCTTAGTTTGAGTGAGCTTCAACTCGAAAAAGCAGCAGAATCTTATGGAACCAACATAATACTGTATGTTCTCTAACAAAATCTATTTTACGAACAAAGCATATCCATCAAATTGAACAGTCAAGCAGTTTTCTTTTTCTTCTCATTTTCATCAAGTTTATAGAAAATACTCAACTAGCATATCATTACTTCATGTTCAAGTCCAAAATCAAAGTTGGCACTTGGAACTTTTATTTTATTCACTTTCATTTTTCATCGTGATGCTTGAAACTTTTGTAATTCAAACCTCTTCTTTCTTTTCCATGGTAATTAAGGTAGAATTTTTAATATTTTTTAGCATTCTGGTCCTGGACACTCACTCATACCAGACAACAAAGCTGTTTGATGCTTGTTTAACAAATTTCTTCTTATTATTTTTAGATTTACCCAGAGGAATATCCTCAGAATTTATCCAAAAGGAACTCGTTTTACATCATCAAACTACAATCCATTCATCGGATGGATGCATGGTGCTCAAATGGTTGCATTCAACATGCAGGTTTTTTTTCATTTGTTAACTGATGATCACATCAATTTTGAAGTTTTATTCTGCAATTTTTCTCTGAAAATATTTTCCATACTGTTTAAATTATCCTATGTTATATTTTTTTACCATTTGTAACAAATCATTGTGCATTATTTCTTCTTAATTGTCTCATCCCTTCTCTCTATCTATTTCTATGTTACTTTAATAGTTAATACCTTCACCTATATTTTCTGGTTTTGATTATAATAAAAATGAGCAGTATGTGTGCAAACACAGTTTTTAAAGTATTACTTGAAATGGTCTTTTTACAGGGATATGGAAAGTCGCTCTGGTTGATGCAAGGATTTTTTAGGTCCAATGGAGGATGTGGGTATGTGAAAAAACCAAATTTTTTATTGACTGGGTCTGAAAAAATCTTTAATCCTAAAGCGAAGTTGCCTGTGAAGAAAAAATTGACGGTGAATGATTATTCTTAATATCGTATTTCTGAGTAAATATCGAATATTGAAGGTTCTTAATAGGACATGATATTGATAAGTAACTGTTATCTGTATAAATATTGATGATTCAGGTGAAAGTATTTATGGGGGATGGATGGAAAGAAGATTTCAGTAAGACACACTTTGATAATTTTTCTCCACCAGACTTTTATACGAGGGTAATTATTAACATATACTTAAGGCAAGCTAATTATTTTAAAATTATGATATTTTTTAAGGTTCTAATTATTGGCAAATATACATCAATTATTAAATAGCTGTAAACTTAAAATGAACACTCTTGGATTCTTGGGCCATGGCTTTGGAATACCTTAATATATTTGCTGATTAGCAAAGCTATTAATGTCCTCCATTGATTTCATTTACACTTTGCAGGTAGGGATAGCTGGAGTTCCAGACGATAACAAGATGCAAAAAACAAGGGTTATTGATGATGATTGGATTCCCGTGTGGAATGAAGAATTCATTTTCTATTTGAGAGTTCCCGAACTTGCTTTGCTTAGAATTGAAGTACACGAACATGATATTTCTGGTAAGAGTGATTTTGGTGGCCAAACGTGCTTACGAGTGGCCGAACTACGGACAGGAATCAGAGCTGTCCCACTTTATGACAAGAAAGGGGTAAAATACAATAACGTGAGGCTTCTCATGCGTTTTTTATTAGAATGAGATTAATCTTGATTTGGTTGGTCATGGTGTTTAAAATAAACGAACAGAGTTTAGAATAATACGTTTGTATTTATATGTTGGTACTTTGGTATATTTGCCATTTTGAAGCATTGTTGCCAATAGTCCAATACAGTGAATACTGAATACACTATATATTCGAACTTGCTAATCTTATATTCTTATTCAAGCTATATATTAGTTTATCAACTTAATACAGAACCCGATGACCCGACCCAATTGGTTTTAGAAGTTAGAACCCTAACTGGCATTAACACACTCGATTTTCTTGGACATTCGTTCTTCTCCAAATCAGAATTCTAATTAAGCTGTTTTAAACGATCTCCGGCGAAGCTGGCGGAAATGATGGCAGAGGACTGTGCTCAGAAGGCGGAGAATCTTCTTTCTTCGTTGAGGACCACACCTACGATCCCGACGAAGATTGATCAATTGCTGAAACTGAAGGAGGTGCTCCTTAGCGGAGACACTTCTCTTCTCCAGGAGTTTGCTCCTATAGTTTCTCAGCTACACACTGACTTCCCCAGTCCGGTCCGTCGATTACTTGCCATGTATGAATGCAGTTTCAAATTCAATATCATTTTTATTGTTTCTTCTTCTTCTTCTTCTTCTGGGATTTACGATTTACGAAGACTTCCAATTCTATTACGGGAAAAATTGGAATTATTCATATAAAAAACTCATGCGAAAATTAGAAATTGCATTAAAGATTGGATGTTTTCTTGTTATTTAGTTATGCCTGTTTTAAATTTTTGGAGGAAAGATGAACTGCTGATGATTACCTCTATAGGCCAAACAAAAACATCAGGATCCCTCCACCTTCAATCTAATCGTGATTTTTTTCTGAATACCCATTTGATCTTTGGGCAGAGAATCATCGGTAATAATGAAGTAATCATTAAAAATAAATTTATATTGAAAAAATGATGATTTATTATTATTATTTAGATATCACTTCAATTATTTGCATAGAGTATCTGGTCAGTGACCACATTCTCTGCATATTCAAACACTGTAATTGGTGGGTTTGCAATGAGGGAAGAAGTTCTCTAGGAGGCTATATGGGAGAAACACTTACAAGATAGATTTGTAATGGGCATGTGGAGTTGTGGACTGACGAAATTCAGAAGTTCTTCTTGCACGCAAAGACGGGGAAAAGTTGACCCACCAAAGAATTCACTAGATACTCCAACGAGCAGTAGAATATAGAACACCTCTCCACCTCTTCTTCTTCTGCAATCACTTCAAAGATATATGGAAGGAGTGTGCTAACAAATCGGGGGATGGAATTTTTTGTATACATGGTGGAAGAAATGTAATAAAATATAAAATGCATTAAGAACTCTCTATCCTTTGTTCTGTGCTTATGGACTTGGTACGGAAGGATCAATGATTTACTTACTGTTTTTAACCCAAGAAAATACATGTTCCATAGAGAGATTCTTTCTTTCACCCCTTGGAATAATAGTGCAGTTAAATTTTCATATGTTCAACTTGATGTTGCATGTTTGTAAAATTGCACCTACTATCGATTTGGGTGTACACGCTATAGATCTGAATTGTGAGTAGGATTGGTCACACAACTTTTGTCAATTGGTCTGAATGTATGATCAGATATTTAAATCTTTGTAAATTCTTCTATCAAAATGAATAGAAAATCATACCATTAACAAAAAAATCTCTTTGTTGTTCTTCTTCTTATAGGACAATTGGTGAGATGGGTTCTAAACATATTGAATTGTTACCAATGATGGTTCCAACATTGATATTATTTCTGAAGGATGAATCGCCAGCTGTTGCTCGACAAGCAATAATCACCGGAACCTTTTTGTTTCGTACTGTTCTTGAAAAAATTGCAATTGAGGTGAACGATTTGTCATGCATATGATTACTCTTTAATCCTTTTATTATCTACAGTATTATTGGTTATTATTCTTCCTTCGTTATTGAATATTTACTAAATTGGTTTCAATAATCAACCTTATACAACCTACAATCAGCCTTTGATAATTACTTAAAAGTTAAAATTAGGGTCTTCTTAAAAGTAACCACTAAATAGTTTCTGTATTAGTACTTAAGAGTTTTTTTTCCAGGGCTTGAATTCACCTCAAATAAATAATGCAATGGAAGCTTCATGGAATTGCATGCTTATGTTGAAAGATGCAGTTTATCATACTGCTTTGCAGGTCAGTATTTTTACCTCTATTCTTTTGTTTATTTATTTTATTAAATGTAGGAATGTATGAATCTGGACAATAACAGTGAATTGATCGAATGAAAGCTGATTTCATTAGCAACCATCCTATAGAATATATAGGATGGGAAAAAGTAGATCTCACCTACCCTTTGGTAGTGGACCACTAAATAACAAACAAAGAGAATATTAAAAAGTAAAACTAACTAACTAATTACAGAATATCTAACTAACTAATTACAGAATATCTAACTAACTAAAGCAAACAAAGTAATTTCTAATTATTCTAACATATTTATCAAGTTCTTATATATATATATGATTATTTGCCAGCCTGGGAGTGACGGTATCAGACTGTTAGCTATTAAGTTTTTGGAAGAAATGATTCTTCTTTACACACCTGATCCCAGTGGTTCTTCTAATCCACCTCAAGTGGCTGGTGACGGTAACAGAAATCCGAATTTGTTTCATGTGATTGTTTTTTTTACATCTAAATTCTATCATTTTGAAGCTGCATATAATTATTATTTCTGTGAGACTTCTTTCTAGGAATTGGATTCAACATATCATGGCTACGTGGAGGCCATCCCATTCTCAAGGTTGGGGATCTGTCTACTGTAGCTAGTCAGAGTTTAGGTGTATTGCTCGATCAACTCAGGCTCCCACAAGTGAAATTTCTCAGTAACGCCTTAATAATTGTTCTGATCAACAGGTGGATATATCTTCTAATAATTTATATTTTCACGGATATAATTAAGAATCCCTGATTCTATGTAGTTTCTTATATGATTGTGTGTGAAATTTATGGATATTTTCATTTGTCAGATGTTTGGAAAATTAGGATTATGCTAACATTGCATTTCCCTAAATATCCAATATATGTTTCTTTTTCAAATGGTGCGACCTAAAATTATTGCTTCTATTTATAATGTAAATTGCAAAGAATTTTTGTAATCTATGGCACTGACCTTCATTTTTTATAATAAGAAACTTTAAAAAACCATAGGAGTAAAATTCAAACAAAAATGGAAGGAACCCCATCAATTCATCCTTTCAATAGTTAGAGGGGAATTAGACAAGATGACCCTCTATCTCCCATCCTACTTGATATGTGGATGGATGTTTTGAGTATATTAACACAAAAAATAGACACTTACTAAGTGAATGGGGCCACATTTATATCCAATATGATATATGGAGAGATGATGTCCTCATATTTTCTAAGGCCAACTCCAAATTCCTAAAGACAATTAAGGCTTCCCTTGAGAAATTCTCCCTCTTCTCGGGTTTGGAAGTAAATACAAGTAAACTTTTATGGAAAACATAAATTGGTAATTCTGATGGGAATCAGCCCTCACAGGATTTAACAGGAACCTAGCTGGTTAGTTTAATCAAACTAGGTATACCTGCAGTCCCCCTAGATATTCAGTTAAACTCCCTTTTGGTGGCTTTCTATCATCTCGACCACGCACTAATAGGGTTAGATTAATCAGACATTCAGGCAAAGCCCTTTGGAAATCAAAGAGGACCGAGACAAGGTGATCCTATGATTCCTATCTCACCCATATTATTCAACTTTGTAATGGATGTGCTTAGTAGGTTGATAGACAGAGCTGTTGCTGAGGGAAGGATATAGTGATATGCAGTTATGCAGATGATGTCCTAATCTTCTCCAAGGCAAATGTTAAATCCCTGAAATCTATTAAGGAGGTCTTGGACATTTTCTCTCAATTTGCTGACTTGAGAATAATTTAAAGTGCTTTTTCTCAACAATGAGTTCCTTGCAAAGAACCTCTTTCTCACTTACCTCACTCTATCTACATGGAAGGAACCTCCCTCTCACTTACCTCAAAGGCATGGTGAACATTGACATGATGCTACCATGTACTGCAAATTACTCTTTCACTTGGACTGGAGTGGGTAATGGAGGCTCTATGCAAGACTACATAGGGAATCAACTTTGATCTGAAATCCTCCCCTCCTGACTCTGGGCAGTTTAAAAACCAGAACTATGACTAAATGATAAAGCCAGAAATAAGGCTACCTCAGAATTGGAAATGAAGCCTAGAGCTTCAGACATTCAGACCGGCTACATCAGAAGCCTCCTCCAGTAGATATCTAACTTAATGTTCTTTTGGTGGCACTCACGCAAGGAAGTAATAATATTACTTGGTTACAAATTTTTTAAGTATCTTGTGTGCAACTACTTCGTGTAGTAATGCAGGTCTTCTTGTGTGATAGATTGGATGTTCAATACTCATGGACTTCAATGTATCAATTACCTTAATTTTTTGTATGATCTTATTTTTTGGCCTGTTATAAATCCAATTCTAATCATTTTCTATGTTTTTTTGTTGCAACTTGCAACAGTTTTTCATCAATTGCCAAGAAAAGGCCTTGTTTTTATGGGCGTATATTACCTGTTCTACTTTCTTTGGATCCCTCAAGCTCCATGATCAAAGGAGTAAATGTGCCTGGTGCATTCCATGCCTTGAAGCATGTTTTCACTGATTTTTTGAAATGTACACACCCTGGTGCTGCGCCGGTATCAGTTCGTCCATTACTTTTTGTTGCATTATAATCATTTTCAAGTTTGATTTTTTTTTTCCAAAAAACTTTTGATTTTTTAAAATCTTTTTTTTTTGCTTTGTATCTTTTCTCTCTTTTATATAGAAATTAAATTTTTGTAATTGCTGGTGCCATTGTCCTTCATTTAATGAAAAAAATTTAATTTCATCAAAAAAAATCCAATTGTCCATTAAACTTTGATTCAACCAAAATCCACCCAGGACTTTATCTTCTGGAAAACCCTCCTAACAGTGAAATAGGATATATATAACTGCCTAGATCGTGGAGCCAATTATAGAGCCACTTGAAGATTAAGCAGTTACAAGAAATGTTGGAGAAATATCAGACTTATGTGATATAGGAGATATAAGAAGTGAAGACTTCAATTCAGTCAAATTGGACCGAAGTTAGTTATTTTTTCAGGGTTAAATTTTTTGGGAGTCCAACCCATTAAATAATTAACCTACTATCTATATACTATTTTCACAGTTTGCAAAAGTTACCAATAAAACTCTCATGTGGATGTGTACACATGTTTTTGGGTGAGGAATCATGTTAATACTCGTGTTCATTCCTTCTCCAGGTAACTACCATTTGTGTGCTGATTAGAATAACACTGTTTCATTGACAGATCGGATCGGATCTAAAAGATTAGATCTAAGATAACAAGAAAAACCTTGGGCTACCACTGAAGCTATTAAAACCAGAAGTCATAAGGACTGACTGGTGACTGCCTAACTGAGAGAATTTAGTTACACATGCCTACTAAATTCTCTAACATCTTCTGGAGTTAAGGGGATGAGGCATCCAAACACAAATGATTTGTTTCTTATGCAACAGCCATGATGAGTCTATTAGCCACTAATCATTCACAGACTCACAGTCTCCCAATAACAGGAAAGAAAAAATCCTACAACCAATGTTGGAAGCTGATACAACCCATAGAAAACATGTTGGCCAAGTGGAGTGGGAAATGCCTCTCCTATGGAGGAAGAATACAACTAGTAAATTGGATTCTTGCAGGAAAATACACATACTGGGCCCAAGGCACAGCCTTACCAGAATCAGTCATAAGGAAAATAAGAAAGTTAGCCTACAACTTCATATGGGATGGAAGAAAAGGGATACCATGGAAACAAATGATCCTCCCCAAAGCAGAGGGAGGATTGGGAGTAAGAAACCTAGATATCATAGTTCCAGCCATAAACATTAAAAGGATTGCAAATTTCTGGACAAAATCAGACTCAATCCTAAATACATGGATCCAAGGGAGATACGGGAAGGTCCCTTACAAGCATTCAGATAAAAAACTTTATCGACTCCCATGCCTGGAAATTTATAATGGGAGATACCCCTAAGGCCCTCACACTAATAGAGTGTGGACCAAATTACACAGTGCTTTGGAAAAGTGGAAACCCAATTACCCAAGCAAGAAACTTGTAAAAATAGGTGAGGAAATTAGAGACAAAAACCATAAAGACTCTCTAGCTGAAGGAATATGGGCCAACAAACCCACAAAATTCTCTATACTTCTATGGAGAATAAAATGGGGACACCTAAATACCTTCACCAGGCTAAATGGATGGGGCATGCCCATCCCACCCACCTGCCTATTATGCAACTTAGAAAATGAAACCAGAGGACACCTTATTTTCAACTGCAGCTACTCTAGAGCCATCCTTCTACCCCTAGTTGAAAAATTAAACAATATCATCTGGAAAATCATGAACATCCCCACACCCACCGCCACATACCCAAACATCAAAATAGGAGACCTAATTGAGGCATGTCAAAAGCTAACACATCATTCTCAAATTTGGGGCCTATTATGGAACATGATTGGAGCCTTGAGTTGACACATATCGGCTGAAAGAAACAGAATATGGCAACAACATTCTCTCAGACCACCAGAAACGGTTCTTAAGGAGGTTTTAAATGACATCAACAACTCACTCCTTCAGGCCAGAGAGCTTCAAAAAGAGTTGTTGTCACCCTTTGGGACCTAGCACGATACAGATATGGGAGACCAACCTCCGGAGGCAGATAGCCTAGCTTCTATACTAGGCAATATGGCTGTGTGGAAAGTGTCAAAATGAGACTTGCTCTCATTTCCATATTTATATCTATATTTTATTGCTAGTTCTCATTGTATCAGGGCAACGCCCCTCATTTTTATAAATGAAAAATTTAACTGCTTCAAAAAAAAAAATTATTTTAAACAAATGAGAAATTTGGAACACGTGCATAAATTAATTAAATGTTAACATGATCTGAACATAACATGTGCAGTGGTGTGCCCGTGTTGTTAAGGCTCTTAATACTATGAAAGTTGAAAGGGTGTTAGAGGATGCTGTCCCTGCTGATATTCTTGGAAGTGACCAGGTTACCAGTGAATCATTTTCTATTAAAGTGCATCCATGCATATCAATTATTTAAATATGTGAATGTGTTGCAATCAAATATACTTGCAGCATGAGAGACTCCCATTGTATACGTCCGAGGTTGATGGTGGTCGGGTTTGTAAGAAAGTTAAAGTTGAGGAATTAGATGATTCATCACAGGAAGATACTAAAAAAGTTAAGCTCACAGCTTCTCAGGAAATTGTCACAGAATTGTTACATGATAACTCAATTGATGTTCATGACGAAGTTCCCCTAGATGATGGTCTTTGTCCTGGTGGTGATGAAGATGGGCCAGTACAACAACTAGTTGGGGTCTTTGGTGCACTGGTTGCTCAAGGTGACAAAGCTTCTGATTCCCTAGATATTCTTATCTCAAATATATCTTCTGATTTGTTGGCAGAGGTAGTCATCGCTAACATGCGGCATCTTCCAACTGCTTGTTGTAAGATTGAAAAAGAGGAAGAATCTACTTTAATAAGAGATCAACCCATCATTCCAGCAGTGTCATTTGCTTCGGATATTCTATCATTATCAAACACATTGTCTTCTATTCTGAATGCCCAACGATCAATTCAGGAGACCCCGGTATTTCATTTGTTATCTCTTATGAGCATTTTTTGTCAGCATGTTCATTGAAATTTTATTACTATTTTTAGTTCTGAGATTAGAATTTATATTTTTATATCTCAGGTACTTTATTCAGAAGGTGAAGGAAGGATAGACATTATGGTGGATACAACTGTACCACCTTCATCTTTTAACCTAAACAACATGATTAAAACAGACACAAGTATTTCCTATTCATCTTATCCAAAAAATATTCCCCAAATAGAGAATGCGCCAGTTGCTTCATCATTCATGAATGAAATGGTATCTACCGAGAATGAAATTCCTGGTTTGGGTTCAACTGATCAAATTGATTCCATTAATGAATCCAAAATTGCTTTCCATTCAAATTTGGAACTCCAAGGAGCGAATCAAGAGCAAATAATTGGTTTAGACAGCTTACTTCTTGAAAGTAATTCTTCCGAATCAATGTCAACTTGCATTTCAGAAACAATTTCAACAAGAGCTTCTGCTATTGACACAAATGAAGTTCCTTCAACGTCTTCTAATCTTGTTTTTCCAACTAGACAATTCATTCTTCCGAAAATGGTAGCACCAGTTGTTGATCTCAGTGATGAACAGAAGAATCACCTCCACAAAATTTCATTCTTAAGAGTGATTAAATCTTTTAAAAAAATATCACTAGTTGACAGCAGAAATATCCTCTTCTCGTTGCTTGCTTGCTTGGGTGTTCAGGTATTGCTCTTTTTTGTAACTAGGTAAATTTCTATTAATGATAAAAGATGCAAATGAAGGCTATTAATGAAGTCTTTTTTGAAATATCTTCTTATTTCTGCTTGGTAAGATGAGGTATTGATCTTTTTGTAAAATGGTAAATTGCTATTAATACCAAAAAAATACAGTAGGGATAATACTTCCATGTAACTACAAACTTACACTGGATGTATTCTGAGAATAAGTTTGACTGTTTGAGTGTTTGACATCATTATGATCAGTCGATCACTATTGTAAGACTGGTCTTCCTACACTATATATTATATGAACTATGAACTCAGTATGAAGACTGAATGCCTTATTTGTTTTCCTTTTAATTTTCTTATTCTGCAAAATTTAATTTATTTTTCAGTGTCCATTGGAGGTAGATCCGTGGGGGCTTTTACAGGAACACATATTGTCAGATTTTGTTAATCATGAGGTATTTTGTTAATAATTTTTTTTTTATCTGTTTTGCTGGAAACGATTTTCTTCCCACCTTTTGCTTTTCATGTTTATTCTTTATGTTTTTTAGTTTGCTCAGCCAACAATCAGATCTTTTATCATCAGCTTAATGATAGTTTTTCTCATGTTCATTCATTATTTTTGTTTGTTTGTTTCTAATTTTATTTGATTCATTTTCTTTTAAAAATCTAATACGGCTAATTTCACTTTTATTATTCAGGGACATGAGTTGACATTGCATGCCCTGTATAGGTTATTTCAAGAGTCCGAACAGGACCAAGATTTTTTCTCATCTACAACTGCCGCATCAGACTATGATAAATTTCTTCTGACAGTGGTATGCATCTTTATATATATGTTTTTTTGCCAACGTTATTTTTTTTCATTGATGAAAACAGAAAAGCCAACATGGCTTACTGTGATCTAATCCAGTTAAAACTCAGAAGTAACTTGCTAAGTGTTGAGTTGGTTCTCATTAGTCCGTACACATAAGTCTAGGTCCAATTATAAACACATTTTTGGAGTTAAATGCAATAATTCCAATCGCAATTATTCAGGACAATTTCTCAAAAAAAAATTTATTCAGGACATCAGTCTCTCCTTTAAATCAGAAGATTTTTGTAAGGACTGTTGTTCCCAATTGGAGATAACTACTATACAAGTTTGGGAGACCAATTTCCTGAGCCAAATCAATTAGTTATTTAATCACCAAAGTGTCGATGAGTCTTTAACACATCTCTCTATCTTTTTTTTTATCTCCATTTTATATTAAGAACATTGTCCTTCATTTTCCAAAGAAAAAAATAATTTCTATAAAAAAAGAAGTAATTTACAAATTGTGGTGTCATGATGTGTTTTACAATTATTGTACTTAGCTTGTTAATTAGTAATTTAATTTACTTTTGTAATAGTGGTAGCTTAGTTGTTTTCATAGTGTCAGAAACTCACAAAGCATTTTCCTCTTGGGGTCTTCTATGGAATGCCTTGGGATGCCTACTGTCTAGTATGGCACATCTGGTCAGAGAAATAGAAGGCTAAAACAGCATTCTCTATGACCCCTCACCCTACCCTGAATTCCTTACAAAGGAGATTATCAAGGAAGCGCTGCTATTTCTAAATGGAGAAAACTAAACTTTAACTGTGGGAGGCCAATCTCCTGAGGCTAGCCTCTTAGTTATTTTATTTCTAGAAGCAATGTTATATAGGAAAGTGTCGATGAGCCTAGCTTATCTCCCTACTATAATCTACTTTATTTTTCTATTTATAATTTCAGATTATTAAGCCTGTATATCGGTCGGATTCGGATCGGATATGCAGGTATCCGAATCCGACCGGATAAAATCCGGATAACTTTAAGGTTAGGGTTAGGATTTAATAATTATAAGTTATAAAGATTTATAATTATAACTTGGGTAATTAGGTTTAAGACTTTAAGTGTTTTTGATTTATAATATAAATATAATAATATTAATTTATTATATATTTATCCGGATATCCGAATCTGGAATTCTTAAACGAATTCGGATTTTATCGGCGGATTTCTCGGATATCCGAATCCGACCGAATAAAATCCGGATTTCAATTCAGGTATCCGAATCCGAATCCGAATCCGGAAAATCCAAATCCGGATAGTCATATTCAAATTTGAATGCGGATTCGAATACGGATTCCGGTATACCATTTACAGGCTTACAGATCATTACCCTTCATTTCTACTGAAAAGTTTAATTACATAAAATCACATTTGCAAAATAAAATTGAATTGTAGTTGAAGCCTTGGTCAAGCCAAGGAACTTATGTATATATATGTAGCTATACTATATTTCTGTTTTAAAGCAATGCATATGTTATTTCTTGCAGGCTGAAAGTCTTTTGGAATTGTTTCCTTCGTCTGATAAATCTCTAAGTAGATTGCTTTGTGAAGTTCCTTATCTTCCCAAGTCAGTTCTCAAACTTTTGGAGAATTTATGTTGCCCCAAAAGTAATGAAAATATAAAAAAAGACTTTCAAGGTGGTGATCGAGTTACCCAAGGCCTTATTGCCGTATGGAGCCTAATTTTACACAGGCCACCAAATAGAGAAACATGCTTAAAAATTGTCCTACAGGTTATTTTTTTCTGAACTTTTTCACTAACAAGTAATATCTTATTATCTTCTTCATGTCTTTCACTCTTGCCAACAACTTTAATCCATACACATCGTTTTTGTCTCTTATGTATGTGTATGCTTGCATGCAAGGCAGCTTTATCCTATGTTAGTATTGTTAGGAGTTATAAGTTGGATTGCACAAGGCTTTATGTGGACTGTTTATTACAGTCCTGATATAGGAGAAGGCCAACAAGTAGGGAAGATCGAGGGAGATTGAAGATGATTGTGAGATTTTCATCAATGGAACAGTAACTAGCGATCGAGAATTGATCTTCCTTATTGGAATCCACCAACCGGGAACTAGGAAAATTAATCAGATCCAATCTAATCAAATAATATCACAGAAGAAGAAATGTAAAGGTAGACGAAACAGAAAGAGCATTGATGTGGAGAATAATACCTTTAGCAAAAATGATCAAAATTCAAAAGCTGCCTCTCCTTTGGGTCCACTGTGACTGTTAAATTATATTCATAATGTAGATAGTGGACAATTCTACATTGTGAGTCTAAAGGACTCACAGGTTGAATATGGTGGTTCGAGCTAATTCGAGCCTCTCATGGGTCTGTCCTTGGCCTCCTTCTATACTCTGAGCTTTGGCCTTATTTTGATAATTAATAAGAAGATGCTCTGCATCAAGTTCTGCCATTAAGCAGACACATGATGTCACTAAAAGACACATGACAAGAACCAATGGCTTTGTTGAGCATCTGGTAGTTATCTTGGATTGCGTGCCCTGATTAATCACTCTATAAATACTTATGTAACAACCTAACAACTTGTATCTTTGAGTAATAACCATCAGAGAATAAACCGTGTAAAGTGTGAACGTAACTCAAGGTTTAAAAACCGACGGTTAACCGGTAAAAAATTAAAAACCGGTGGCCGGGTAAATGGGTCGACGGGCCGGGTCTTGTCCGTACCCGACCTGGATACCCAACCCTGTTTCAATAAAATAATACTTATTTAATCTGTTTTTTTTAAAAGCTTCATTTAATAAAGCCCATTATGTTTTATTAATAAGTTATTTTAAGGCCTCATTTAAAGGCCTTATTTTAATAAGTTTAAATTTTACAAGCCTCTCCTTATAAGTTATTAGAATTTAGAAACCCTGTTTATGATATTTTTATTTATATAAACATGGATATAAACATGGAATAGATATATAAGTATATAACAGAATTTTTGTTTTTTTAAAAAAATTACAAAAATACCCCTATCGGTTAACCGGTCTAACCGGAAAACCGGTAAGCCAGAACCGGTTACCGGTTAACTGGTTTTAAACCTTGACGTAACTATCTTAGAGGTGGAATTACGTTAAAAATTCTGTTGTATTCTTTCAACCTCTCCTTTTCTCGATTTTTTGATCTTTAATCAGCTCTCAAGTCTCAACCAGATCGATTTCTAACAAGTATGCAGTTATACTTGCATAGGTGGTTTTATTCGGTGTATATTTTCATGTATATTTTACTTCTGTTTTATTTCTATACTCTATTTTTGTAAACTGGGCATTAGCCTTATTTTTTTAATGAAATTTAATTGCTTTAAAAAAAAAATTATTATATAACATGTTTAGCAAGTATATAACATATGATCTCACTTCATCATTAGACTTACCACTTTGTTCGTAGATTTTTTTGCAAGCATTAAATATTTCTCATCAATAATAATGAAGGGTAGTATCCTGAAAAATACAAATGGAAAAGAAATAAAATGTGGGGGTGATAGAGTGGTTTCCCACTTCCATCGACATTCTCCTATATAGCTTGCATTCTTAGTGATCAAGTAACTAAGAGCTAATCTTCATTAACCAAGGGCATGTATACAAGCTGAAGGTGGTTTCAATTATCCACAATCTGTAATTCTGTACCATACATTATCGAATCCAGCATAGGAGAATCCAAAGGAAGTCTTAAAATCAAATACACATTGAGGCCTCCTCCCCACTGTCAAAGATGTTATCGATTTGGTAGTTTCTAGACTTTGAGGAGCACTGTCACTGGTGGTAGTTTCTAAAATTTGAGGAGAAAAAGGATTGTCTGGAATAGAGGGATTTCTGAAAATATGTTTAATTTTATGAATTTCTCAGGTAATCGGGCAAGATCCAGATCAAACTGATTACTCAAATAAAAAAGTAAACTATAAAGTGCCCTTCCAGGAGTACTTTGGTTCTACAGCACGCTTTATGTGCCCTTAGAGTGATACTTTTTAAACTGTGTCCTTGATGATTGATAAATATTCAATAAGCAGTAGTCCTATTAATCTATTTCTTTCAAAACAGAGTGCTACTCACCATTCAGAAGAAATTCGAATGAAGGCGATACGCTTGGTAATTTTCTCAGTAATTGATTTATCATGACATTCTTATAATCATTTCTTATGTTTTTTTATGACATTTTTTCCAGGTAGCTAACAAATTGTTTCCCATGTCATCTATTGCACAAAAAATTGAAGATTTTGCCAATGAAATGCTTCTTGCAGCTGTAAATGAATTGTTTGAAAGTGAGGTCACAGGCACTGATGATTCAACAGTTGGATCACACAAGGTGTGTTCTTTTCATTTACATCTATGATTCACGCATTTCATTACTATGTAGATAAATTTATTTTAGATTTTTGTTTTCTAGTTTCCTGTTAAATTATGTGTTTGGCATAAAGCATTTATCTAGATTTCATTAATTGTAAGTTTTTCGTTTAGATTAAGCACTTAAATCATTTTTCTTTTGATAAAGATAAGATTCCATTGATGATTGAAACGGGCCAAGTCAAGGTACAAAATTATAAGAGATGAGCTACCTTATGTTCATTTTGACTGACGCTATCAAGGGGTCTGACTCCGATGCCTTCTGTGCATTAATCTCTGTCTGATGTTGATTGAGCTTATTGTAAACATTAGCATCAAAGAAAAATCTTGTAAACTTTTTTTACAAGGGGTCTGACTCTGATGCATTCAGTGCATTAATCTCTGTCTGATGTTGATTGAGCTTATTTCATGTCTGATGTTGATTCAGTGCATCAAAGAACTTATTTTACGAAAGTTCAATTTTCATGTTTTTACTGTTGAAATTTAAAATATTGATATAATATTACTGCTGTAAGTTGTTTTGATACCAAAATATCAAATCATCTAGGTTACCTATTAATCTCCATAAGTAGATATTTCTGTTTTTGACCCTAATTAATCATCATAGGATGCTGGTATTGAAAAGGAAAACAAAACAAGTGCCAACGAGATTTCATGTGATACTGTTCACCTAACTTCAATAACCGAGGTTCAACGTCGTATGTCACTTTACTTTGCACTTTGTACCAAGGTATTGCTTGATTATGATTTTCTTTATCATGCAATTTTTTGCAGATTTTTTTTTCTATATTGAAAAAAATTAATACACTAAGATTTCTAACATGCATGCTAAATGTTAAAGTGATCACAGACTATGACAGTCATCCTAGTATAGTGCAGCTACATAATGTATGCCTACTGTGCTAGTATTTAATGTAAATCCCTTATTATGCCCGTTCAGGTTTTGAAAAGAGGGTCTCCGGTCTCTCCCATCTTTTTCTTGATTTTCTCTGCATTGAACATGACTTTGCATTTTATCTTGATACTTTCCCAGACTTTCTTCCAGCTCTTCTTTTCTTCATCATCATGTATATTTTGTTGGTGTCTTAAGCAGGGACAGAGCCAGGATTTGTCCGGATTTTACTTGTGTCGGATAAAATTTTGACATCAATTTGGGGTTTTACTTGAATTTTGATTTAGGGATTGTCTTTTTGTTGAGTAGTTATTAACGAATTTGGGGAGGGGGATCACAAATGTTTTATGGGTGATTTTATGAAAATCTCTCTATAAATTTACTTATGTTTTTGGTACTTTAATTTTGCACCATGGACAAAAGTAAATTTCACATAAGGTTTAAAAAAGAATTACATTAGTACCTCCCTATGGGAGATGTCCCAAAATCCATTCTTAAGGATGTGGCCTATGTAGGTCCGTCTTCTTACTTAAACATTGATGAATTATAAGCACATCTGCAAATAAAAAATGTATTAATGTTTTGCAGAAGCATTCACTTCTTCAAAGGATATTTTCCCTCTATGACAGCATGTCAAATTCGGTGAAACAGGTATCTTTATTTATTTTTAAGGCTGTTTTTCTCGTATCCGTGACAAAACCCACGTAATGCATTTTTTTTTTAATGAACCATATCATGTAGGCAGTTCATGGACATATTCCAATATTGGTTAGAACCACAGGTCCTTCGGGAGAACTTCTTACCATTATTTCAGATGCTCCAGCAGGAAGTCAATGCCTTCTTATTCAGGTTTATCTTTATTTGTTTGGTTTAACTTTTTGCATTCTATGTGAAAGTAAAATTCACTCTTGACACACATCCAACTAGGTTTTGCACACACTAACCGATGGAATCGTTCCTTCACAAGAGTTAGTAAACTCTGTCAGAAAGTTGTACGATACCAAATTGAAGGTAAAATTTTCTTCCACAAATTTTAGTGCTAGCAATTTCAGGTTATTAATGATGGATGGCTTATGTTGAATGCAGGATGTTGAAATTCTTTTACCAATACTGTCATCCCTTTCGAAAGATGAGGTTTTAAACTTTTAATCATCATGTATTGATTTGTCTTATCATTTATTAGTTATTGGGCTGGCTGAGAAATAAATTAGTTATCTAGGGCTGGTCGACAATCATTAGGGCTCGCCTCCCTAGATAACTTCTATATATAAGTCTATTTTTGTTTTCTTATAATTGAGATGTCGAATTTCTTTGATTATCAAGGGCAGGAGGCAAGGTTTTTCAGGTGGTCATGCCGTCCAGCCCCTTCAGGCACTGGCCGGGTTAGACGGATCCAGTTGGATCTGTCTGACCCATTTACCCAATTAAACCCTATTCCCTCATATCCAGACGACGACTGCCATTTCCCTCCGATTTTTCAGACCTCTGGTGGACACCTCCGGCGAATCCGGCTATCTTTATTCAGGAAACTCCGACCATCAATTCCAAGCTTCTTCGTTCACCTGTTTTTGTAGCTTTATTCTCCTTCTTCTCCAGCGAGTTTGTTCTTGCTTTTGAAGTTAAACAAGGGATATTATGCAAAATTGTACTTTGGTTCATGCGACGCCTAGGCGCTCTAGACGTTCATGCGACCAGCTCAATCGCATGACCGCCTACTAGCCTGAAAAACTTTAGTAGGAGGAACCCAATTGCCCCCGGGGAGTAAGCATGGCTGAACCTCGTTATTTTTTGTGTGTATTACATTTGAATAATTTCATTAAAGGCTTAAACCTATTATTCCTTTCCTTCTACCCAAGGTTTTTTAGGCGACCATGCGGTCATGCGATGGCCATGACCGCATGGCCGCCTAGGCGCTTCAGGCGACCGCGAAAATAGGGTAAATTTTGCAAATTTACCCTGAACTTATATATATTTGCTAAAAAATATGGGTAAATTCAGAAACATTTAAAAAAATATATACATAAATTTTAAAACCTGAAATTACTAATACAAAGTAATAGACCTATTAATCTAAAATTTAAAATGTAAATACATAGATTATAAGACTTCTATGAATTTAGGGTTAGAAAGGTGTAAGAACCAAGAAAGAAAAGAGGTTAGGGTTTTTTAAAACCCTCAACCTCTTATTTAAATGACTTAAGTCATTTAAATGGGCCTTAAATGGGTGGTTGGGCCTTATATTTAAATTTAAATTTAAATTAAATTTAAAATAAAACAGACCTATTGGGTTAGGCGGGTCCGGGTCAGATCCGACCCGGACCCGCCTAACCCGCTCCAGCGCATGAAGGCAAACGCCTACATGCGTTGGAGCGCATGGTCGCCTATGCGACGCCTAGGCGTCGCATGAAAAAGCTTGCTTCTACCACAAATTCTTGAGTGTTATTGCTGATCTGGTTACACAAAAATCAGTTCAAAATATTGAGAGAGAGAGATCATTTTTGTGAGAGAAAGAGAGAACCTAGTCTACAAAAATCAAATTTGTTCTTTGTGAACAAACCAAACCTCCACATATGGGAATCCCAAATTGTACTCTCTGTCGCAACAGAGGCACAATTATGTTTCTCTAATTCTTCCAGACTCGTCTCATGCGAGAGTTCACCTACCAATGAGGTGAGTATATAAGAATAATGGTGAACGGACAAAGGGGCATTGCTTTTACTACTTTTATCCAGGTACCTTCTTTCAAACTTTCTTTTTTCCCTCCTTTAATGCTTTATTCCCTCTCTGGTGGACTCCAATACTCTCAGAGGCTGATGGATTCCGGCCAAAAATTCTTGCCATTTCTCTCTTGGATGGGAAATTAGATAAATAGGCTGTAGGTGTGGTGTGCTCTCACCTACATCACTCCAATTCCGGCCAGTGATCCGGGCATGGTTTGATGTTCAATAATTAGTCTTCTGTTTTGCACATCAATGAGCTTGCAGTTGGGAAATCCTCTGCGAAGCCTTCTCGTAACCAGCACTCCCCTTTTCCTTTCATTTGTCCAGGAGAGTTGGTGACCAGTCACCAATTTGATTTAATTATGTGACCTAAATACCTAATTAGTATAAAAATATAATTGCAAAAATTAAATTCCCTCCTTGACGCTTTCTTCCATATTGTATCTGAGCCAAATCACCCAGGATCAACAATAGTTCTCCTGGCTGACTTTTTCCTAATTCACTTTTTTTTAGAAATATTCACTTTTATCTTTAATCACACGTTTTAATTTATCTTAATATAGTACGTTCTTTATGTGACAGGTCTACTCAGTTTTTTCTCGAATTATTGATCTCTCCCCTGAAAAATTCCAAGCTGCACTTTCTTGTATATTGAAGGTGCATTTCTAGTTTTTAGTTTTTACAATAAAAAATCTGATCTTGACTGACTTTTACTTGAAAAATAAAAATCCACGAGGAATTGAGGAAATCTTATAATATTTTTTGCAAGGGGCAAAATATTAAAAAAAAATGCAAGAGGTATTTACAAAAAAGTCACAATTAGGATAGAGTCCCTGGCCTATTCTCATTTTGCATCTGCCTAGGCAATACACTTAAGCGGATCATCTCAAGAATTCCAGGATTCAATAGATGATGTCTACCTCACTCGAACAATGAAACAGTAAGTCGGTAATCTAATCAGATTCATATCTGATCGAAGCAAGAAGAAAAAAGTAAAAGAACAATGTAGGAAGAGGTTACATGGTTCGGCTATTAAAGAGCCTAATCAAGTCATCGGGGTTATTTTATATTGGTGGTATGTTACTATCTATTACAAATGTTTCGATAGTATTTATATGGGCGGGTTCGTTATCTTAGCCTACATTCCCTATATAACTAATTGGTATAACACCTGGACTTTGATTGAATCGAAATCATGAGGAATAATACTCCACATGCTTATAAACCCAAGATCATTTATATGATTTGTATCCTCAACAATCTCTCACTTGGACATTCTTCCTCAGATGATTACATTCATCTCCTTCATCAATGCTTCATGTTATTGGAAGAACAGTAGGAGATTATAAGTCTACCCATCTCCCATTATAAGTCATGCTTACTTCTTTTTCTAATGAAATTTAAATGTTATAAAAAAATGCGAAAATTGCAACTGCTAAGGTTATCTGGTGCAGACTTCTCATACATCAGACTTTCTTTAGGAGGTTATTGTAAAACTGAGATGGAAGATTAGGAGTATCTCAACTGACCAATTCCCTTAATAGAAATAAAAAATGATACTGAGGAATTAATTGCACGGATTTGTGTGGACAAATCTGTACCCTTTGGGTTAGGGTGTGGGTTTATTTTTTAAACCGAACCCACAACCTGAAGCTTCAAGCTTGAAACCCGATCGTCTTCGGATTCAGGTGAAGCCCAATCTTGAACCCGAAGGAAAATTATGATTTAAACCTGATGATACCTAGAATAAAGCCCTGTGTCTCCAAAAATCAAGGGCCAGTCCGTTACCCTTAAGGCCTAATATAAAGCTTATCGGACTATATGACCCACCTAGGTACGCTCCCTATTAAAGGACAAATAGCCAGAGAATGAAGTATCGCTTCTGATGTCTTCACTCTTGGTGACCAATCTGGATCCTCTAAGAAAGTTTGGATTTAGACTGAAACTTTGCAAAACCTTACTATGTTAGAATCCATCAGAAAAATAAGAACGAGAAGGAAAAGGCAAAATAGAAAAGAAGAAATAAAGCAATTACAAATTTTGGAAGGAGAATATTGTCTGCAAAAGAAGATATTGAACGTGGCCCTCAAAGGAAATGAAATTCAGAGAACATTAAAGGCATCAGATGTTCCTACATCAGCTTCCACTAAGCTCCAACTCACCAACGCTCAACAGATTATATGCTTCCGAACAGGAAAACGATAGAGAGAGCATCTCGCACCAATTCGCCATGCTCCAATTGGGAAGTGTCGTAGGCAACCCGGCATATACTCAAGGGCAGACCCACAACCATCTTCAAGCTCTCTCTCCTCTCGTATTTTTAACATTATAGATTTCTAATTTTCCAGAGATTTTTCTGTAAAATATTATTTAACCCAGACCAGAACCTGAACCCAACTAAACCTGATCCGACCGAGTCCAACATTTAGAACACCTTAATCCGCTCCCTAGTTACTAGTCTAATACTCTAATTAATGAATTAACTTTTTTTAAATTACTTTAATTAAAAAATTAATTACTATCTATTTTTCTATTGTATTTAGGGCAATGCTCAATCTCCAAACTTCCATTTAATTAATTAATGAAAATTAACTTGATAAGCAAAAGGTTGCTTGTTTAATTGCTTATTTATTTTATATATATCATTTATTTTTATTTTCCCAGGGATCAGCACATAAGGGTTCTCTTCTTACTCCCGAAGAGGTATTAATTGCTATCCATGGGGTTAATCCTACAAAGGATGGAGTTTCATTAAAAAAGGTATGTGCTTAGTTTAGTTTTGATATATAGTCATTTCTATGATGCACATCTGAAATTATGTTTCTACAGATTATCCATGCATGTGCTTCATGCTTCGAACAAAGACTAGTGTTCACGCAACAAGTTCTAGCAAATGTTTTGAACCAGTTGGTATGCATGTGATGAAAATGTTGTGTTTTCAATAATTCGTTAAAATATTTTTAATTGACAGAGTCCACTCATATAATCAGGTTGAACAAATTCCTCTTCCATTGCTATTTATGCGCTCTGTTATACAGACAGTAGCTATTTTTCCTGCTTTGGTGAGTCTTTTCCATTTTCCTATTTCAATGCAATTTCCTGTATTTTTTCTGAATTAAATGGTCTGTACCTCATTTCTAGTTTTCTATACAATTAAATGATTAATCTTTATTATAATAGACTATTCTTTCCAGGAAAAATTATATCCCCAAATTACCATTATTATTACGAACAATCAATGCTTTTGGTTCTTTAATTAATTTCACTTTTTATTTTATGGATTGGTTTACGTGTGTGTTTGTAGGTTGATTTTGTAATGGAGATTCTTTCTCGACTTGTAAACAAGCAAGTAAGTTTGGTTCAATGATATTAATCATTTATTTATTTTTTCTTCTTTAAATGCTTTATTTCAGATCTTTCATTCATTGGCAATTGCCGTGTATTTTTAATGATATGTTTTCCTTTGATATTGAGAAGTTGTTTATCCAGTATTTCCAACTTGCTACAGATATGGAAGAATCCTCAGCTATGGGCTGGATTCTTGAAATGTGTAGTCCAGACAAAACCTCAGTCGTTTAGTGTGTTGCTTCAGGTTGGTTTTATTTGTTTAATATTAGAGCTGTATTTTTCATTGTTTTTTACTCTGATTGAGTCCTATTTGGACTTTTACCAGTTGCCAGCTGCCCAGTTAGAGAATGCCCTCAACAGAAATCATATTCTGAAAGAGCCTGTTAGGGAGCATGCTAACCAACCTAGCATTCGATCCACACTACCCAGGTTTGCATGAACGACTTAAGTCTTTATTTTTATTTTTCTCAATTTCGTGGTATTCTAGATTTGAACCACAATATTATTGAATTTTTAGATCCACACTTGTTGTTCTTGGCCTTGCACAAGATCAAACCCCCGCAGCACCACAAGCATCTCAGAATCCGGCTCCTGAACCAACCAATTCCACCACCACCATTAAAATAGAATCACCAAATCAGGAATCACAGTCGGAAGCTGAACCCAAAAATGATACGGTAGACAATTAATTTTCTTAACATTATACTAATATGTTTTGCCATGCTTGTAAAGCTAAGCAATGGTCATTCAGGAAAACTAGCACCTTGTTTTGTTTTAGTCACCGTATGTATGCAATATATTTTAGTTTTATTTATTTGTAAATGCGAAGAATCAGAAGAAAATAAGATACAGTGATAAATTCTTTTGATTCCAACTTGATGTGGGGGATAGCATTTTTAACAGCATAGATTATGCAGTGAAAATTTTCCATGCTGATTGTGTTTATTTCTGGATCTGTATTGAAGAAAACATCTCATTACCTTATATGCATGGATAAATGTGAAAGCACACGATCCAGTTGATATATATTCATGTAATTTACCAATAACACCATTTACTCGGGTTAGATTGCTACGTAAGTGAATCCCAAAAGTTCCATCTTATCGGGTAATCAAATTGGATCCGATATTAAAATTCATATCCGATTCCCTTTACAGAAGAATTCACAATTACAATTTACACACACGATATTTCAAAGGCACAAATGAATTACTACGGTCTACGCTCTTCCATCAGGCCATGAATATCTCCACTCTCTACGCTCTTCAAATCGAATTCTATCTCATATGAGATGGCGTTCTTCCTTGCACGAAACAGAAAACACAAACATGCAAGAACCACAACCCATCCCTCTCCTCAGTTCGTACAAGATGGGCAAGTTTGATCTCTCTCACAGGTAATTCCGGTTTTGATCTTCAAACAGTTACAGATTTATTCTTCCAAATTTATTTAACCAAGTTTAAAAACACTTCATTTACGAAAACGATCTCAAACCAAGTTCCTTCTCCTGTGTCTATTGTAGTTTTTGCTGCCCACAAGATGTTTGTATTTATGCATATTCTTGTTTAAGCTTTAAACAGAGTGGTCCATGCACCTTTGACAAGGATGAAGTCATACAAATGCCTCCCCCAGCCACATTCAATCTTATACTACTCACAGAGGGCAACTGAAGGTGGGTTTATCATATCAGAAGCCACTGGAGTCTCGGAAACTTCTCAAGGGTATACAAAATAAGTAGAATTGAAGAATAGTTTGAAAAAAATAGTTCATTTTAATCCGCGTTTCGTAACCTGTAGGTATGCGGATTCTCCAGGGATTTGGACCAAAGAGCAAGTGGAAGCATGGAAACCAATCGTGGCTTCTGTTCATAACAAGGGTGGTGTTTTTTTCTGTCAAATTTGGCACCGTGGCAGAACGGCTAGTCGTGGTTAGTTATTTCCACAAACAACTTGTTGTTTCGTCTCTGACTGAAGTTGAAACTAGGAAATTTCCATTTACAGCACTTCAACCAAATAGACAAGCACCTTACTCTTCGACAGACAAGAGGCTTTCCTCACAGCCTCGGCTTGATGGCACTTTTGACAAATACTCCACTCCACGACGGCTGACAACTGATGAGATCCCTCAAGTTATCAATGACTTTAGAAAAGCTTCAAGGAATGCCATTGAAAGTGGTGGGTTAATTCCTTTCATGAAAAATTTGGTGGTTTCATCATGTTATCTTAATCGGCAATCGACTGGATAGGTTTTGATGGCGTGGAGATCCACGGTGCTCATGGTTTCCTTATCGAACAATTTATGAAAGACAGCGTGAATGATCGGACCGACAAATATGGTGGAAGCATGGAGAACCGTTGCCGGTTTGCCTTAGATATCATTGAAGCCATTGTCGATGAGATCGGAGCAGGTCAGGTGGGAATTAGATTATCTCCATTCTCAGATTATATGGAATGCTATGACTCCAAACCAGAAGAGCTTAGTATGTACATGGTAAAAAAATTGAATGCGTATAATATTCTTTACTGCCATGCTGTTGAACCAAGAATGAACACAGGAGTGAAGAGAAGTGAGAAAACATACCAATTGGTTCCAATGAGGAAGGCATTCAATGGGACGTTCATATCTGCAGGAGGATATGACAGGGAAGAAGGGAACAAGCTTGTTAGTGAGAATGACACTGATCTTGTAGCCTATGGTCGTTTGTTCTTGGCAAATCCAGATCTTCCTAGAAGGTTTCAGCTGAACGCACCATTGAATGAATATGATAGGAGTACATTCTACACATCTGATCCTGTTATTGGGTACACAGATTACCCATTCTTATATGAATTGTGATTGGGATCAGATGCGGCTGGGCTCGATGAAGCCTGGCGCGTCCACCGATCTCAATCTCAGGCTTCATTCATTTTAAGTAGATGATTTGACAAGATGGTTAAGATAAAAGGCTGAAATCGACCTCAAATGCACCTGATGTTTTCCTGTATGAATTAATAACAAGAGCAAAATGTTTTTTTTATAACAAAAGATATACTAGAATCAACTTTTGAATCCTTGTAAATCTTAATAGTTTATGTGAAATTAAAAATTTCTTCGATAACTTAACTCAAAGAACAACAAAGATTACATTACATAGAGAAATAGTCAATATTATTTTTATCACAAAAGGTATTTTTTAATAAAATTATTAAATTACCTTCCATTTATCAATGGTTTTTAGTTTTAATTTTGATTACTGTTGAATTAATTACCTTCAATTTTTTTTAAGCAATTAAAATTTTTGTTTAAAAATAAGAACAATGTCTAATTTACAAAGAAAAAGAGTATAAAAATAAAATAGAAGTACAAGAAATGAACAAAAACCTATTGACACTCTCTCATTAGTTATGTGGTATAGTTATACAGCTGTACTTCTATTTTATGTGGTATTTTATACTTCCATTATAGATGTCTCCAAAAAGTGACAACAACTCTTCTTGTAATACACTGAATCAAATGAGCGACTGATGTCTTTAATAATCTCTTTAATTAAAGACTACCTCAGGAAGCCTCCTCACGTGTTGTCTGTACCTTTTGTTTTTTTTTCCGTCTATATATGTCATGACAAGCACCCAATAACATTCCATAGTAGCCTCCAAGGGGGAGAGTGGTGCGTAATTTTTTGCGCAGTCTCCGTCGGATTCCTTAATCTAACATCTGGACTGGATCGGGTGAGAATTGGAATAAAAAAATAAAATCAATATTATATATAAATGATTTAAGGTATATTGAACAAAAAAAAATACAAATTATTACTTTTTGGTTCTTTTTGAAAATAACTCAAAATTCACTTATGTAAATTTGACTTGATTTCAGATTTTCAATCCATGATTAATGATCGTATGGTCATAAATATGAATGTTTGACTTTAAACCATTAATTTTCCAGATGGTTCATATGCAGAATATCACACCCATTTACTTCCTTGAAAATAATTGTTATTATTTATTTCTTTTTTTGACTGAAAATTATTATCATTTATTAAAATCCATTCTTTTGACAACGAGGTTGTAGACTTGTAGCCTGAAGGTTACTTGTATGGCTGATTCCATTACCAAGACCAAACTTAACAAAACCCAAATTTTATCCCCTTTTCTTCTTCGAAACAGTTGTCATCATCTCTTTAGGGTAAAGCGGAATCATGTCAAGCGATTTGGTTTGTTCACCGCGTATGTCATCGCGAGATCGAAACTCTTCGACCACCCAATACGATGTCACGTACAGGTTTCTTCTTCTTCTTCGATAAATCCTCCGATCACTTTTTCCCGTATTTTTATTTATTTGTTATTCTTTTCTGTTATCGAATGTTCTCGATTTGGGAATTATCAGTTCTTTTAAGCGGCAAATAGAGGTTTATTGTTATTACTTATTAGCAAGGTTTTACTTCCCAATTGCAATTTTGCCAAAAAAAAAATATGGATTTTAGTACAATTGAAATCAGATCTTTAGATTGATTCGTATTCTCAAGCTCCAGAACTAGTTGCAATAGAAATTGAAATTGAAATTGAAATTGGGACTTGTCATGGTCTTCTCCTTAATCGATATGCAATTTTTTAAACTGCTGTCACATGTATGGACCACCTCCAAATTGTGTAAGGGATGGAACCTCTAATTGGTCGGTTCAATATATAGCCAGATAACCCAACAGCTCAACACCAGAGATAACAAAAACACTAAGCTACTCCTCATGGACTTAACCTCTTAGTTTTTTTGTCAACCCTCCATTTCCCCCTTCCTCAAAGTTTATATCTTGAATTTCACATTCAAAATTCCCTTACCAATTTTTACTAGCAGGGAATTTGTGTCAATCAGTTGTAGGTTAAACTTCAAATGATAAGGTTTGATCATCTGAATGGCCCCATTGTATGATAAATTGCCTCAAAAAAAAGTGTATTATTATGTGAGATAGAGAAAAATGGAATTATTCGTTTAGGGTGATTAATTGGAGAAGAGCTTCATTTTGTTAAGTGTTCAAAATATAGGTGTACTGTTATCGAATTTGAATTATATGACTTATGGGGATTTTTCACTTTAAAGAGTCCAAACAATTTCTCAAATAATTTTCATGGTAGTAAATAGTATTGTCAACATGATCTTTTATACTCTAGTTCAAGAATAAAATTGTTATTAGCCCAACTCATGCCAATTATCGATATACTACTCCCATAAAAAATCTATGATTTTATTTCTTTATTCAATTCTTCTCTGACCCTTTTTGTTTTGTTTTGAAAATGAAAAATATTTGATCTCCATGAATATTAAATATCCGGATCTTGTATAAAATAAGAAGGCTTTCACCAGTCACCACTATACCAAATGGTTGCAAACAAATCTTCTCTAATTCATTTATCCACTGTAATTATAGAATATATAGATTTTTTTTCCTTTTAAATTAAATCATATAAATCGGTTTAGTCTTTTGAATCTGTCATTGTTGATAATCATAAAATCTCATGATTTTCTGTTTATGATGGATGTCACAGCTGTGGAGTTTGTGGATATGCATTAAACCTGAATTCCTCTGATCGAAATACAGCAAACATGGACTCTAAATATCATAAATCTGTAAAGAAAGGAACGATCTTCTTTGTGAGTGTCGATGACAGCAGATTCGCTCATAACGATGAGCTTAGATGCATGCCCTACTTCTCTAAACAATCTTGGGGTTTCTTTCGACAAAGTACAAAACTCCTTTGCCGTAAATGTGGAAACCACATTGGTAATGCTTATAATAGTCATTCGTCAATCAATTCAGATAATTTGGATAATCAAGTGTACAGGATTAAAATTAATGCTCTTCAGCCATCCGAACCAGGTACACCTCTTACATAGTTTATCTCAAAACTTACCTCTCAGATGCTAGTTTATCTTAAAACTTACATCTCAGATGCAATAAAATATGCAGTTGGTATTTTTTTCCGGAATTGTAAAAAATAATTTATTGAATTTTTTTTTGTGCGCTGTGTGAACCTGATGGTGGACTTAAATGAGTTCAGTGTTGTATAAAGTAACGGTCGTTCTCTTTATTAAGCGAATCTTGTAAAAAAAATCAACAATGCTTTTCCTAGCTAGTTTTTTTTTTTTTTTTTTTTGAAGCAATTAAGATTTTGTTTGTTAGTGTGCAGATAGATATGTATGTTTGTGGTTTTGTTTCTCTCTGTTTTATTGAAAATACCTCTTAATAAAACAAAGCATTGTTATATGATAGACTGGTAGTTAGTACTTCATAGTTAGTTACATATGCTGATATGCATATGTAAATTGTTCAATACTCTGTCGCTCCAAATCTCCAATAAACACAGCATTATGAATTTGCTGCACTGGTTCCAGTTAACAGAATCTCATTAAAAAAACAAAGGCATGCTTCTGTTTTTGAAGTCATGGTTTCTTTATGATTATTTCATCTTGGGAATTGTATTTTAGAATAGCAACTTGCAACTTGAAATATAAAAATATCAATCAAATTCAAGTTTTTCTGTGATAGTTTTTTTTTGGATTTCACTTTTTAGAGTCCATAGTTTTTTTTAATTTGATGTAAGATTCATTTAGATGTGTTATTTCACTTTTAAATGATTTAGGTATAAATGTTTATTTCTGCATGCATCACCTTAAGATGTTTAATATTTAAGTGAAAATTGGCATTTGGTTAGATAATTTGAAACTTTGAAATCAATTTTAAGCTTGTTCTTAGTTGCTCCCATCCGCAGGCCGGTCACATTTGGTAATTTCATGTTGTGTTTATACTGACTATTTAAATAGAGTTCAAAATCTAAAATTGTAAAATGTAATTTCAATTGCTAATTAGGTATATTGAAAAATCTTCATTCATATTCATGATATGGTGAAAGATAAAAAATAGGAACATTTCCGTGAAAAATAAATAAATTTCTAACTTGTAATTATAATTACTAATTGCAATCTTTCTCATCTGTCTTTTATTAGTTTATACTTTATTGATATATATAATTTATTTATACGTATTTATTGAAATTTGAATTCCAAAAAGTCAACACGTAATTTTCTTGAATCATTTTCAAAATTCCATATTCTCTAACTTTCTTGCAACTTTAAAATATTCTAAATTTGAAATATTATTCTAGATTCAAATCATTTGATAGTAAAGTTATCAGTTATGTATTGAATATTTATAAGAAGAACGGTTCTCGTGCAAACACAAGAATGAGAAAGATGGTGCACTACTGCATTATGTTTTTCATCTATCCAAGAGATAATTAACTAGAAAAAATACCTAATTATTTCATGGTTAAAATTGATTGATTAGCTTAGAAAGAAAAAAGTTAACTTATTGATGGTAAAAAATTAAACAAAGAAGATTGGTTTAACTGATTATAGTTAATAACTATTAAAAATTTTGAGAGTTTCAATTTGAATCTTGTTTGATATATTTTCGTTACGATTGATTATTATGTGATTCTATTATATATAACAAGAATTTTATGCAAGGTATGACTATCCCTGATTCTGTGGCTAAGAAGGTGGGAAGGTTGGCTTATAGATTTATATGGGATGGAAGGAAAGGGATCCCGTGGGCCCAAATGATCCTTCCCAAGTCGGAAGGGGGTCTAGGGGTTAGAGACCTTCCTATTATCACCACTGCAACCAATATTAAAAGAGCTTCAAAGTACTGGGATAAGAGCGATTCTATTCTGGTAAAATGGATCCAAGATAGGTATATTAAAGGAAAAGCGTTTAATGATATACAAATCAGACCTACTGTGGATTCGCATTTTTGGAAAACTTTTGTTTCAGAAAGAAACCTAGTAGATAAATGTTTGGATTGTAGAGCGAATAGTACGATTATGTGGAGATTTGGTAGTCCGATAAATAAATTGGGGGGCATAGTGGAAAGTATTAGAGATAGAAAGCATAAAGACATGTTAGCTGAGGGAATTTGGTCGAAGATGCCGACAAAATTCTCTATTCTCTTGTGGAGGGTGAAATGGGATCATCTAAACACGTTCAGGAAATTAAGAAATTGGAGAGTACAAGTACCTCCTGCTTGCTTATTGTGTAATCTGGAAGATGAAACTAGGAGTCATCTTTTCTTTAACTGTTCTTATTCCAGATCTCTCTTAATTTCGTTGGCGGAACAGCTGGATTTCGCTTTCTGGAAAATAATGAATATTCCAGTTCCTACCCAATCAAGTCCAGATATTAGATTGGGGGATCTGACGGAAGCAGCACAAAAGATTACGCGCCACTCCCCCCCTTGGGGGTTAATATGGAATGCTATTGGGTGCTTGTCGTGGCATATATGGACGGAAAGAAATAAAAGGTATAGGCAGCACATTAGTAGACCTCCTGAGGTAGTCCTTAAGAAGGTCATTAAAGACATCAGTCTCTCCTTTGATTCAGTGTATTACAAGAAGAGCTGTTGTCACCCTTTGGAGATATCTATGATGGAAGTATGGGAGACCAACCTTCTGAGGCAGCGTATCTAGTTACTGTATAACTAGACTACATAGCTAATGGGAGAGAGTCAATGAGCATTTTGCTCATTTCTTTTTTACTTCTATTTTATTCCTATTCTCTATTTTGTAAACTTGACATTAACATTATTCTAATGAAATTTAATTGCTTCAAAAAAAAAACAAAAAAAAAAACAAGAATTTTACCATGTCTTGTTGATTATTTTATTAGAAGAAATTTTATGAAAGTTTATCTCTAATGAATTTAAAAATGCTGATGAAATCTTAGTCTCACATTAAAAAAAATACACTCGAAAACAGTAGTAATATAAAGGGGAAAAAATGTAAATGAAATGGACGAACGGCAAGATTTCATATGTGTTTTTCGGTTTACCTGAAAATTATTCAATTTTATTAATTTTAGTCAATTAATGTATGCACAAATTCCGTTGTTATATATATATATAGACATAAAGTAAGAATAAAATTAAGGTAGTTTTTGACAAGGGGTACATTATTGAATACATGCTCCTTCACTTATTCCTAATTCAATGCAAGTAACCACTGGAGTTAGTCAGATCCACCTTATTATTCCCCATCGAAGTAATCTTTGCAAGCTCTTGCTGTAACATTAATAATGGCCGACATGAATTCTCCCGGCCGTCGTCCAACCCCAAGAAATCTCTCGTTGGCCTTCTTCTTTCGACATGACAAGGGTTGATGTGTTGGTTCCATTCCGGAATCCTCATGTTGCCTGCGCCGGCGTTGCCACAAGACGTTGCATTTTCGTGAGTCTGCGTCTCATTATTATTATTATGATGATGATCTTGCAGACTCTTGACAGATCTTCGTCCCAATAATCCTCCCAATCCGGCAAACATTGAAGATGACGAGTTACTTACCGAAGCTCCGATCTGTGCAGCTTTCTGAAGCAATGCCGTGGCCGACATATGGGCCATGATGTCTGAATCATTATGGCTACCGTTATTCATATTTGAAGAAGAAAATAATATCGGAGCCATGCTGTCTTCAATTTGAAACTTATTCTTCTCCGGTACATATTCCATCAAACCGCCGGTGGATGACGATGGAAGGGGTCTGATTGGGTTGAAGTATGGTAATGATTCAGATTGTTCCATTTGCCTGCCGACTAACCATTGAGATATATCCGAAGGTTTCTGATCTTGGGTCGTCCCATACGAGGAATGATTATGGAAGTACATATTTCCCGTGACACCCATCTGTAGTTGATTGCTCCCGGTGTCGTTTACGGCGGTCATGATCGACGATGATAGTCTCATGCTTTCTTCTGTGAGGGCGTCGCAGAAAGCTCTATGAGTTATGAAACTATCCTTTCTGATGAGCAAAAAAATTAAACACAGGTCATCGATCGTCTTATGGATTTTAACCATCTATCTATCTATCTTTCACCAGCGTACCTTGCGAAGATTGTGCCGCAGTCGCACTTGTATTCACGGGTGCCACAGGTCTTAGAGTGAGCTTTCCAGTCGGACTGAACAGCGTACTTCTTAGAACATTTGTCACACTTCCATTTCTTCTCGCCGTGCTTCCGACTGAAGTGTTTTTTGATTCCGGTGAGATCACCAAGTGCTCGGGAAGGATAGTGGTGCACGCATGTTTTCTCCGGACAAACATACACCTTCTTCTTAATCTCTTTGCTTGATCTTTGTTTCAACTTCCACGGTAAGTTATGGCCTCGTCGGTGAAGTTGCAAATTCTGATCTCTTTGGAACCCCTTGCCACATATCTCACATACGAATCTATTCGTCGCCATCAGTGATCTCGGCGACAAAGCGATCACATCCGCTCCCGGATCTGAATTGAACAATCAGAATTCGTGATATATACATATGTTTAATATATTTACTAATTTACCAGACGAGCAGACCTGGAGTTCCAGGGAGATTTCTCTTTTTCTTGAGTGGTGGTTGTTTCGGCGAAGTTTGACATAGTGGTTCTTCTTCCAGCACCGGCGGTGGCGGTGGATATTGCAGATGCAGATGACGTTCTTCTCTACGCAACATCTTGGATGGCTTTAATTTCCGTCAATCAATGAAGCAAGTACAGAAACCCTAATACAAAAAAGTACAGAAATATATAGAACCCAAATTAAAAGCTTGAAGAATGAACACCCACCTAAATATAGACGACTAGATAGATGTGTCTAGAAATTGGACCTGAAAGAAAAGCTCCGGGGACCACCGTCTGTGGTTACTCTCCTTCCACAGCTGTCACCGTCTATGTGAGTCTCCTCTGACAAATGGCCAAGTGGTGGTGGGGACTTGTAGTTGTAACTCAGTGTAGTCCTCTTCAAAAGAATACTATTTTTGCATGGCGACGACAATTCCAAGGTTAAAGTTTCGAGTTTCAACTCGGAGAAAAGCTCCATTTCTTTTTACTCCGACTCTGTGCTTTTCTTTTCTTCTTTTCACAGTTTCACGTGAAAAACTGTTTGGGTTTTTACTTCTTTTTCTCTTCAATCTAAAGTAAAAAATTTGAAATGAAGAAGAATTAAAAATCACTGCAACAAGTTAATCGTTCATCAAATTTATTCATACCACACTGAAAATTCCAACGAACGTCTTCTGCTGTGTTGTAGGGTGATAGAGAGGGGTCGACGTTTTCTAAATAATTGCGAGTATTATCGGGGATTTTCCGGCGACGTATCGATAAACACTTCCAAATGAGGATTCCGTAAAACCAGCCAGCATCAGTGCATCACCATGCACATCTACTGTGCTTCTGTACACATACCAATATATCCATGCATATATTATAATTTCTGCAGATTTCTGTGCCTATCTCGATTCACGATCAATGTTTGCATGCATTTCCATGCAAACTTCGAAGATAATTAAGGGTTTATTAAAACACTAATTAAAACATACGAATTAAATTGAATTAAATTTCTCAAAGTTGAAATGAATTAATGATTAGTTTATAACTATAGATTAATTATCACCACATACGTCTCGTAATCCAACACGTCTTCTTCTTCTTGGAATCGTCGATCGGAAACGGAGACTCGTGACAAGTGACATCCAAGTTGACCCTGATCGTCGTCATGACTCATCAAATCTAATCCGTTCAAACATTGATAAAATTAAATTAATTCAAAGTTGCTATCTGTTTTGGATTCTTCTCTTTGTTTTTTACCGATCAATGTCGATACCTTAAATTATTGTTTCGACGCATGTGGGAGACTACTAGTACAACCGATTTCATGGGCTCTTAAAGTCCATTGGGTCAAATCGATCCGAACCCATGGACCAGTTGGCCTGACCATTGCAGTTAGTTGGAAATAGATGAGTCGGGCCGGAAGGATTGGATAATGGTCTGTCTGGCCGGCCCAAGATAACCTTTATTGTTTTCTTTTCATTGAGCTCGGCAGGGCGGGAAATGACAAATCTGGGGAGCAGGCTACACTGACGCTCGATCTCACCGGCTGAAGAGGAAGGCTGTCCATTTTCCTGATCGTTTAATCAAATGCGTGCTCATAAAAGGGACGAGGAGAGAAGTTTCTTGAATGGAAGGGAGTTTTTGGAAACAAGATTTTGCAAATGGTGTTAAGGGGAGCGATTTTGGTTGTAGCGGATTTGTAATGGTGAATCCAGAGCCAATACCGATCTAAGGATTGGAAGTTGAGACAGATTCTTCTCCTTTCTCCATGGCACAGAACAGTGAATTGAACGGGATTGTTCTCCTTCCGATCGCTGCCTCATTAACGGTATGTTATTTTTCTTTTCCAATTTTTATTGATTTGCCCCCTTGGAAGCTCACCATACACATGCTTTTACGAAAGACTCGAAAAGCAGTTGTTTGGTAACTTCCATGTAATTGACCACATTTGATGAGACCCGAAGGCTTTAGTGAGATAGAGCTTGCTATCTGGTATGATGACTACAGTTCTATGTTTATTCATGCTTTAAGCTTATATGGTAGAGACTAGTGACTAGGAATTTCACACAAATATCACATTATCTTGGATCAAGGTCAAAAAAAGAGTGCAAATGGGTTTTTTATCCATGCTTTAAGCTTATATTGGTATGGATTTAACACGAATATCACATTATCTTGGATCAAGGTCAAAAGAAGAGTGCAAGAGGTTTATAGTAAAACACAGAGGCATCTAGCCCTTGATATGGTTGTTCAAGGTAATCACATAGCGACGGATTAATGGCTTGTTATGATGCTAATTGGCTAAGTGTTAGAGACAATGCTAGTGTTACCGCACTTACCTGTATATATTTTGAAATATGTAGTAATTAATCATATTCTGGGGGAATGACTTTATTCAGTATGTGATGCTCAAAACAACTAGTCAAGATTTTCCACACTCAGTAATATTTTATCATCAAACTGAAGATGAATGGTCTGATCATGAGGAAAAGGTTATATCATTTGGATTTTTGCCTAAAATGCAAATCATGATCAGACAGACACAACATTGAATTGTTCTGGTGCATGTAAAATTACATTTCACTTCAGCTTTTACCTGATGTTGACAATACCCAAATCCCAAAATACGCTTACCAGGCAGGAAGTAGTGTTCTTTTCTCAAGTCCCAAAATCAGGTTTGAATGCATCTTCTCACAATACATAAGAATCAGATTATTTCAAGGAATAGGGTTAAATATGCTGAAATTATTTTGATACCAAGCAACTGATGAGGATCGAAAAATCTCATCAGTACTCGCGGTGGTGCGAGCGGTCGTTTTGCTGTACCGAAGGTTCGGAGATCCACGAAACGTGCACTACGTCAAGGTCTGAAGTGAGCAATCGGTAACTATAGTTATAGGATCGGCGATTACTCTGATGGTGTGCTCTGGAGTGGAGAAGAACTGATGTTTTGGATGTGCAGCTAGGATCTTTTTTTATAGGCTTACCAAATGTGCGATCTAAGGCAAAGATCACTCCCTGGTCATTATGATGGCTAGGGTGACCGGACGTTGTGCTTTTGAACTTGTCGATTGCCCTGGTGTGGTCGCTGATTTGACATAAGTAACATCCGAGTACTCAGTACTCAGGCAACGATCTATGCGGACAACATACCTAGTCTGCAGTGATATCCGTATTAAAATCGGCGACTTCTACAGGTCGCTTTGTATCCTGTAGAAGCGAGCGGAACTCTAGTCTTAGTTTGTTAGAAAGAGTGAAATAGGATCCTGTATCATCAGCAACCAAACAACCTGAATATTCAATTTGACTATGGTTCTAATGAAATTAAACTCGGCAACAATACTGTTTTGTTTTCAATCAACAATTTAAGTCAAGTCATTTGTATAATCATAGTCTGTGTCCTTAGTTTGCATTTGTTGCATATATACATACAGTTGAGATATTGAGATGACTGGAAATGCAGTTCAATATGATCAGAAGAAGAAAAAACGAAAAAAAAAAGATTTCAATTGTGTTTACAGTCATTAGAGGCATGATTTTAAGGATCATTGATCTTGAACAATATTTTTTTTTGTACATTCCAGCTATGAGCAACACTTCCAGTGTTTTTTATCTCCTTCATATGCAGTTTTTTGAGGTTCAGAATATTTCAAACGTTCACCAGCACAAGTGATATCTCCTGTTATATCTCTTTCTCGACCTGTACACGTCAAAGAAATGAATGATCAACAGAAGATTTCAATTCTGAGAAAGCAACTTCACGTTTCTTCATTTATTATTAAGATTCAACTTTACAGGATATTTTTCTTTCTTTCTTTAGCGTACCAGTAGTCCCATTGAGAAAATACTCTGGACATTAAGCCATGACGACGTTCGGCAACCTCTCGACGTGTATTCCGAAAAGCACAATAACCAATGGAACAAACTCCGACGAGGAAAACACATACAACGATGTTAGCAATATTGAGTTTGTGCCACTCTCTTCTAGCTTCCTCCAGAACAGCCGCCCTGCAAGATGTACAATCGTAGCAAAGCAAGCTCTCCGCGTTATTCCATCGGTAACAATCTTCGTCCTGCCCTCTCGCCATACCTTCCCGGTAGCTACATGATGTCGGTGGCTTACAACACCCACTCTGCAATGCATTCATTCATTCATTCACAGTGGTAACAATAAGTAAACTTAAAAGCTTGAATGATCACAGTAAATTAAGCACTAACTAGCCTGTACAGGCGTAAGATCTCTCTGCATGTAATCCATGGGAGTCCATGTAGCGATCTTCATACAAGCCTTGGACTCTACCAAGCAGTCTTTGATCGCTTGCCAGGTGCTCAAATCCATCACCTGTTTTCTCATCCAGCCAGAATACGTATCTAGTGTGTACTCTCTGTAAACCTTTCCAGGTACCTCAACTCCACCACCCCGGCATGTGACGGCGGAACCAAACGCGATCACTACGAGGAGAGCAACAACGAGTAAGATCAAGATGACGATGTAAATCCGTAATGCCCAGACCAGGTTGAAGCAAGCTCCCACGAAACCCATTATAGAGACGAATAGGATAATGAATCCTATGATCAGAAGTGGCTTTTGGAGGAAAGTTTGGCATGTTGACGTGGTCTTTGCCAGCCATAAGCCTCCGGCGATTATCGGAATGGAGGCGAGCAAAGTTAGAAGATTAAGGTACCCAATGACTGCGATGCTGAATCGGCAGCGCATAGATAGTTGCCTTTTCTTTCAAAGTTGAAATTAAAGATGAATCATTGATTCATTTCTATATATATATGTTTATTAAGGTGGGGGCGGATGACAAATGCTTTATGTTCATAAATCAAGATAATTATTAAAAAAAATTAAGAGTCCGGTTTGTATCCATTCTCATTAAATTTAAAAGCCATGATATATCAGGAGGAGTGAGCATGAGTTTGGAACCTGCTTTATTTTAGAGCCGAGACTGACGGGCCGAGACGGTTGGACATGTAAGACCGAATGGGGCGAACCATTTCGTATTAGAAATTTAATGAAAATACATACAAGAATTTAACCGGACTCTAAATATTTTAATAATCACTTGAGTTAATCGACAACTGTCAATTTGAAATGTTTAATATTTTATTTTTGCAAAATTATTTTAAAGTTTCAAACGTCGTCTATTTAATTTGAAAAAAATTCCTACTAAGTGCTTAGTGAAGACACTAACCCTAACCCAAATGTGCGCCGGAAGTGAACGAGAGGGGAAGGAGGAGCGCGCGATTTGAAGGAAACTAGGATTTAGGGTTTCCATCAGTTTTTGTATTATCAGAAAATAAAATAAAAATGTTTTAGGATTTTTCAAAACAACTATTGATATTATGAATTATGATATAAAATGAATTGTTAAAGAGGCCTTGAGATTGGGCCGGACTAAGATTAAATGTGATCAAATATTGAGATGGAGGATATTATTAATTTTTATATACACCTGTCCATTAATTGCTGTTATTTAATTAATTGTCTTTCTCAAATATATAAGTGTATAACCAAATGTATGATTTATTTATTCCTTTCTTTATTATCATGTATTGTGTGCAAATTGCAGTTTATGCCAATCAATGCAAAGAATTTTGTTATGGATATTTTTGATTACCAAGCATCTTAAATAACTAACTAACTACCTAACTTATAACTATATCCGACAGTTGTCCTTTTCCGATATATAACCAAACATGTGACGGTGGTCTAACAATTAACCCATGCCAATTGATGTCAATTCCATTACTGGTCATACGACTCATGTATAGCTAACTTATTTAATCTTTTGTTTGTTGCATTACTGGTTAGTTGTTATCATTAATGTACCAACTACCAATCGTTGCAACTGACATTGGTTAATAACTTTGCAAACTACTAATTAATTAAATATAGTTAATTAGGACCGAACATTAATTAATTTAATACCAGATCTTAATGACTTCGTTCAATTGCATATTCTCAAATAGTTGTACTTATAAGTACCAGGTACCACACACACCCATGTGGTTATTTATAAAGAGTAGTTCAAGAGATTATAAAGAACAATTCAATAATATATTTATTTCTGAGATATTTGAACTTACCATTTATTAATCATTTGTCGTTGGTTAAAAAATAAAAAGTTAAGATTAAAATATCTTATGAAATCTTACAAACATGTATTTTTCAGAGTTTCATAAATATAGATATTGATTTAAGAATCAAATATAAATTCATTTATAAAAATAAATAAATAAATAAATAAAGATCATTTTTAACAATCTATCTTAATAAATGATAATTAGAATTGAAAATTAATTTTGTACCATAATAAATATTTTATAATTAAAAAAGAATACGAGTTTAAACGGAATAATTTTAAAATTAATTATAGATATTGAATAAATTGAATTTATGAATCAAATATATATATATATATTAGCATAAAGTTTCAAGTGGGACGCATCAGATGGGTGTAACACGACAAGCGTTTACTTTTTATTATAATTTTATATTGATGTCTAATGATGTGGTCCATAGAAGATTAAATTATAAAGCATTTATTTGATATTATGCAAATCTTAAATCGCATAAATAATTACAGAATAAAAACGATATGAAATCAAACGGATGCATATTTGCATGCATTATTTATCACTGATTGTTATACGTGTGAAAGGTGCTGGATCATGCATATTTGGTAGCCAGATAGCTACTTATTGACAAATCGGCAGTCTTTTCTGATCTCGCCGGAAGAACCAGTGAGTGGATTGTTCTCCGATAACAACACCATTCCCAAGGCAAACTGTTGGTGGAAGTAGGTGTTGTCTGCCGCCATCTTCTTGACATAGGGTAAGGTTCTTGGATCATAGAGGAGCCCTTGATCAATCCCCAACAAACCTTTGTGTTGGATCAAATTCTTATAGTAAAAGTTGTCGAGCACCATCGGAGTTACTCTATCGTTCCTCGAATATAGGACGGCGTGTGGATCGGGATGGTCGTTGGGACATCGCTTTCTCAGGTACATCCCATACTCCGGGTTGATTGTTGGATCTATGGTGGGATAAAGTCTGCCCACTAGATTAACACAGTGAACTCTTCCTACCGAATGAGCACCTAGAGAGAAAGATAGAGATTAGAACTTAGAAGGGTAGTTGTTAGTTAGTTTATATGTTACCTAAGATTGCGACGGTTTTCTCTGTATCGATGCCGATCTTTTCGAAACGAGAGAGAACAACAGAGATGGAGGAATTGTGGTCGGGAATAAAATCGTTTAAAACCTTCAAGAAACTCACTTTACTATCCCTTCTTCCTGTCTTCATGTCAAATTTCGGACCTCCAAGCTGTGATATTAATTTTTAGTTGATTGAGATTTGCTTAATGAAGTAATATCTATCTAATCTATCTGATGATTATAAATTAGATGCAAGCTTACCAGTGCAGCACCGTCTCTAGCAGACAATGCGATGATATCAGCACAAGAAACAGTGTTTGGGCACTCCTCCTCGAGCAAATCTTTGATGGTAGTTACATACTTGAAGTTTCGCAACCCAAAGTTTCTTCTGGCTGTCTGTTCTGACATGGATTCTTCTGTTGATTCCAGCAACAGCGAGGCATCGCATGACTGCAACGAAAAACAACACTCTGACTCAATATATGTAGAGTTAATTAAGTAACATCCATATATATAATCATCCTTAAAAACAAATAATTACCTCAACCATACAATCATGAAAAAGACTCCTGACCCATGAAACGGCTGTGTTTCCATGCTTATGGTATAGTTTCAGGACTTGTTCTTTCACAATAGTCTCCGCCCTCGGACAACTTTTGGAGTAGTAGCCAAGCCTGAGTTTCCCATTTGCTTCAGCTACATCCAGATCGACAGAAATTATATTAATCAGATGAATCTAATCAGGATATAGAGGTGAATTTTACCTGCTGATGAAATGAACAAGAGGAATAGAAGAGAAAGAGAGAACAATGTTGCTGGGTTTCTCAGATTACAGATCTCTCCCATGGTTTTTCTTTTTTCTGTTCTTTTATTTTATTTTCTTCTTTTCGCACTCAGTTGTTCCCTCTTTTATACTATTCTTAAAGCTTAGAGATGTATGGAATTGGCATATCCGATTAGACAGACTACAATGTTCGATGTTGATATTTCAACTGAAAATTATTTATAATTGTTAACTCGATTAATTATTATAATAAATTCGCCCAACCAACCTACCTATTATTTTACTAACTATATATGATTTAAGTCAATATTTAAAATAATATACTGCAAAAGATACTAACACATGTAAGACGCAAAATAATATATTACAAAAGATACTAAAATATATACGATGAAAAGTCGATCTAATAGACATGATTAATTTAACGTATTTTGACTGACCTCGATACACTTGATAATTACTTTAGTTAATATTATACTCTTAGAGTAGCGACTTGTGTGAGGATATATATATAGGAAAAGATTTTTATGAGATATGTTTTATAGTACTTTTATCTTAACATTGGTTCACATGAGTAATCATTTAATGTTTGAGATTTAAATATCTTAATTAAATCTTGTCCGATATCATAATTATATATTAATAAAGACTATAAGAACACGCCACCAGCCCACGTACCTCCTCGTGAACTAGATAGATCTGGATTCTAGTTTTATCGATCTTAACTGATTCTAGATTTATTACACATTCAGTTATGCCAATCACATTATCAAACAGTTAAAAAAAAAAAAAGTAATATATATCGATCTATAGTTTTACACTTTGACAACAATTTTAAAAAAATATATGCTGAAGTTTTTTTTTATTAATGTAGCTTGGATTTTACCGTAATCTTCAATTTGTTTTTATAAATACATTCAAGTTTCAAGTTACAACTATACAATATAATATCATAAACAATTAAATATGCATGTATGATGTATCAATACAAATATACAATATCAATGTATGATGTAATATTAATAATTCTCTTCCCAATATATATAATATATTAACAAATATATAGTATAATGGAAATATGGAATCATGTGATTACTTGGATTTAATTAATCTCGCTGTGAGAACTGTTGTCTGTCAACTGTCGGTGCAAAAAAAACAATATCCAGAAAAAAACGAAGAGAAATGCTTCACGTTCACGTATAGAGATATGCATGCACGACAAGTCCGTAAAGAATGAAAAATCATTATTTAAAGCTGGCGACCCACAAATGCGGTGGATCACTATAGAGACAGCTCATCTTTCCTTATCTTCTTCTTTAAACAGGTAATTACGTTGAAATTTCATCATTTTTGTTGAATAGCCAAGTTAGAGAAAGCTCATCCCTCTCCATGTATGGGCATATCAATCATGCCTTAATAAGTCCAAATTCAACTGTATGGCACTATGGCTGTAAATACTTTGGAATTTGGTCATCTTCAATTCATATTATAAACACCTGTGTATTCGTTTTACCTACAAACATGCAAACTGTTACTATAATATCAAAAAAGGAACATATGTCAAGTTGTCAACTTTTATTTATTGTTCAAATTACAACTTTTATTGCATTTACAAGGGTTCTGATGTAAGTTGAATGAACTCAGCAGTAATGCAGTATTGTCTTTAAAAGAAAATAAGAGTGGGATGTTTACCTTTTAATCTCTTGGTAAATAATTTTACCTACAATCTTTTGTATTGTGGAAAATAAACACAGGCACACAGGTTATCACTTGCCAGGTTCATTATATATTTATATGTAAAATTTTAAGTCATTTAACAATTGCTATGATAGTCCATCCCTATTCAATTAAGAATGAAGAATTGAAAACTAATTTAAGGAATAATTAAATTCGTATCTAGACGAATGAATTTCAAATATTCCACAATGTACTATGTAGTATGAAATCGGTTATTGTTATTATCTACTTTATTTTTTGTAAACAGAGTTACAGAGCACATTTGCTTCAAAAAAAAAGTGTTACAGAGCACATTTGCTTCAAAAAAAGAGAGTTACAGAGAACATAATGGTACAGTAATAAATCACCAAAAGAAAGTTATATTTATAACTTTTAAACAATGGAATTTACAAAGGGAGTATGCATTCCAGAAACTAGGATGGTGGTAAAGATAATCTCCAATAATTCTCTATGATTAAAATTAGAACAAAAGTTATCATTACCTATAAGAAAGAAAAAACTGTATCCACAGGACCGAAATGGAGGATTAGAGACGCACCAACTAACTACATAAAACTGATCCAAGCGGGGATTTTAAAAGAGCTCACCACATATACATTTCTTCAAGTACGGCTCACTACCCCACTCTTCTCAAAAGTTTTACCACTTCTTTGCTTTCATATGAAATGAAATAGGAAAAACATGAATGGACTAAGAAAGCTCACTAAAATCATCGTGAATGGCAATAAGATGTCAACTTTCCAACCATTGATAAATTTCAAATATACCCTCCCCCCCCGCAATAAAACACAAGTAAAATCAAGAATCAGAACCAGAATCTGTGTTTATTGAAAGCAATACTCGTGGCCTTACTGACCGTGGCTGACGGGGATGTGAAAAGGGACCATCAAACTGCTTTGTATTCAGGTTCACATTATTATGAGATCTATCATCATTCATGGAAAGATGAAAAGAATCTGCAATAAGTGAAAAAAAAAATTATAAAAAGTTATTAGAGGCAAAATCAAGGAGGACAGATATCAAGATGAGGAGCATACCAGAGTCAACTAAAGATTCACTCCTGCCTCCTCTTATTCCTCTAGAAGGAACATGATGCCCACGAACCAAGCCATCTGCTGTCGAAGATTGACCCTGACTGGATCCGGCGGCACCAAGCCGAAGAGATATCCAATCATCTGTTTTGATTCCATTGGACACATCAGCATGCTCATTATTGTCAGCTTGCATGGAAACATCAGCATGCCTCGTGGGAAGGAAAATTTGCAAGGAAGGATCATCATTGACGAATGCTAGATTATCAACAAGAGTGCCATTTATTTCTGTGCCATGACAGGTTGGAATATCCTCCATGAATAAAGAATTTTCCCTGCCACCATCAGGCGTTGATTCATAACCACCAACTGTTTGACAGCCAAGGGAGTCTGGTAGAACATTACTCATAGCATCTGGGGGAACATCAGTGTCAAAAAATTGATATCCAGAACCTGGTTGTGGACAGCTTTCCAATGGCCAATAAGGCATGCCATACTCTGGACAGTTAACAATAGGATTCATAACTGAAGTACAAGCACCATGGTCATTTATATAAGCTTCTGAAATTACAGGCCGAGAATTAGGAAGTGAATTTGGATTGTCAAATCTAATATTAGGGGAATTCCCAGTCAACTCATCTTCAGAATCACTGTCAAGAACAATAACATTCGGATTCTTCGGTAGAGTGTTATTTCTATCTTTTGTGTTTATTGAGAAATCATAAGGAACAGCACCCTGGTTAACACTGCGATCTTCTCCATCTCTGTAGTTTCCGGTGGGACTATTACTTATTAATATGTTATTTGGTTCATATTTCTCAGACGGAAGATGACCTGGCTTACAAACTTTCCATATTCCATTGCGATTTCTTTTAAGTTTAATATTAGTATTAGTTGGTCCATCAGAGAAGCCTTCTTGTTTAATTTGTTTCATGGTTTCCAGCTCAGGCTTCATTTCTGTTTTTGCAAATGTACAGAGAGAACCATCTGGAAGATGCCATTGTCCCAGTTCTTTGTGTTCTGTTTCATTCTTTACACGCCAAGAACCATCTGGTTTCACCTCAATCTCATTTACATCTTCTCCACATTCACGCAACTGCGTAACCGCAAAATATTAATACTAATAAAAGGTTTATCAAATTATGCTAGATGGTAAAATAAGAAAGACAAGGACGAGCAAGTACCAAAGATGTGATTCGATTGAAATACGGATCAATAATGATATTTTCCAATGTGTAGTTTTTAAGACAAATTGGGCATTGCCACTGCAACAAAACATTCTTTATTATATTAACTAAAACGAAGGCAAAGAATGCGTAAATGATTACAAACTATAAATTGACTACAATTAACCTTTTTAGATCGTTGGTTGAGTTCAACAAAGGTCTCTAGATCAAAACAACCCATGTGAACACAAGGCTTGAATCTTCCCGCGATCTTCATTCTGGCTCCACTCATCTGCGAAAAGAGAATTCCATACATAAGGATGGGAAACATTGTAAACAAAATTCACCAATGAACTAAAATAGCAGAATTGATACTGTCATCAAGGTCATAAGTAAATGTACTTGTAATATCATGCACGAAATATGTTATCAATTTCACAGAGATAACACAATATATTTTTTTAATACAATTTAAATTATCATTATAACAATGAAGGGCAAAGCCCGATTACACGGAGATTGGAGAACATAAGAAATGTAGGAAAAAAAGTGCCACAGGATATAAGCCAAAGGCCCATCGACTTTTCCAATTGGCTATGTAATCTAGTTATATAGTAACTAACTAGGCACGCTGCCTTAGGAGATTGGTCTCCCATACTTCAAATAATATTGAATTATTTATATATAATTATATAATAAATTAAGTGTTAGACATGACATCACTTAGTTGAAATTTTGCTATTGGAACTTTACAAGAACAGAATCCAGAGGCAATAAGCTAATGCACTCTCTCTAGGTGCAATGACAGTATGACTATTTAGGGCTTCGACAATATATTAGCCTTTCAATAATATGTTGAATATTTTAACTAAGTACTATAATCATATATTTTTTTGCAAATACTATATATATGCAGACAACAAATAGTGTAAAAATATAAATATGAAAATTTATTATTCATATTTTATAGATTAAGAAGAAAATCAACATCACATACAGGACAACGGAGATTGACAGGAACATTATCTGCAACAACTTCTATATCACTGTCACTGTCCACACATTTCTCAGTATTTCCACCACAAATGCAGCGGCGAACACGAGAAAGAGCGTCTTCAAAAATCTCACCTTCTGATTCTTTAGGTACCATATTTAGAACCTAAAATCATTGAAAAACAATAATATCCATTATCAGCCAAACATTGAAAAATATGATTAAAACAGGAAGATTTTATAATGTGAAAGAAATAACAAAAATGATAGAACCCATGTAAAATACCCTGACCCAAGTGGAGGGGAAAGTGTTTATCCTATGGAGACAGAGATTACAGCTAGTCAATTGGCTATTTGCAGGTGTTTACAATCTATATCTACTGAATTAATGGTACTGTGATCCCTACTGGTGTAGTTATTAAGGTGATATACAAATTCATTTGGGATGGAAGTCCATTCCTTAGTCAAAATGACATTGCCTAAACTTCAAGGGGAGGCTTGTGCTTAAGTTTTTTTTATAAATACTGGGAATGAAATAAATATGATAGACAATGATTCCATCTAGCTTTCCCTATTCACTGGGTGTTCCTTGGGTATCGCCTCGGAATATTTACCTTCCAAGATTGTTGCATTGAGATACATATTAAGATCCTTTAGTATATTGTGTTAAGAATTTTGAGGGATCTGAAAAGATCACCCACATAAGAAAAATCCATTGGACAAAGGAGGTAATGTATTGGTCTACTCTAGCAAAGACTGTAATGTAGAAAAGCATAATCAAACACAGAGATCTCATTCTATCTATCATGTCTTGTTCTAGTGGGTACTATCTGTCGTAGAATGGTGTTGGAAATGGGTTCAGCATCAAGGATTTTATCTTATCTACCATCAAGAGGAAATAACCCTTTGGCAGAAGGCATCTAATCTAGAAATCCCACTCAATTCTTCAATCTTCTATGGAAGTTGAGGTAGGGCTTCGTAGTCTCTTTCTCAATGCTTAGACAATGGGGCTTACAAGTGCCTTCTCTATGCTTGCTGTATGGAGAAAAAGAGAAATCAATTGGCCACTTTTTTTTTATTTACTCCAAGAAAATACTCATACATATTTCTGCTGTCACGGGTCATGGCCCTATGGAAGCAGATAAACTACCCTGTTCTAAGGATGGGAGTGAACATAAGAGATGGGGATCTCATTGATACAATTCAAAGCTTCACAAAGAAGTCCAACTGCTGGAAGTTACAATGAATCATGTTTGAAGCTCTCATGATAATATGAGTATATGACAAAAGAGGGATAGAAGGCTGACATTTGGAAAATCCATGTCAAGGAAAGAGATCTTTTTTAGTAGAATTAATTTTCATTAGAAAATAAAAGCCAATGCCTTAAAATACATATTGGAAGTACAAAAAAAAATTGAAAGCAAAGTACAAAAAATTTAAAATAGAAAGATAAGACAAAAATATCAACACTTTCCAATAAAGCATGACACATAGTGATAACTAGATAGGCAATTAGGAATGCTGCTCTATGTTTTGACATCCAAGCTGCCCATCCCCTTCCCAATAATGGCATCAATGAAATCAGGGCCATAGAAAGCTGGAGAAACGTGTCTCTGCAAACACTCTGAAATCATGGCTATTCTCTGTAACCATAGAAAGCCCTAAAGGTTCAAGTCCATTCTAGACAGGATGAGAGTTAAACTGCTAAGGACATACCTCGTTGTAGATTTGTTTTTGTACTCTTGGCAAGGCCTGCTTAATTTTACCAATGAAAATTTACCATCATAAAAAAAATTATACAACCCAAACACACACATACACACACACTTGTCAACTACCTTCTTCTCACCTCTTGGTCTATATTAGTTGAAAAATATGCAAAGAAGAAATGAAACCTCGAAACAAAACCACCAAAATATTTTAAAAACAGATTGTGGTAAATAGTGTTGAAATAAATCTATATATTTAAAATTTTAAATGAACATCATTCAATGTATTTTGCAGCAAAGTTGTCAAATCCAACTCATTGAAATGTACTACAGCAGTACTCAGAGTAACATCAATTATTTTATTTCCTTTGTTATGTTTGTATATTTTATATTATGACCCTGGTATTTTTTACCTGCTGTAATGTTTTTCTCTTTGTGAGTCTAATACCAAAGCAGAATACCCGTGCATCAGCCTGAGATAAACTTATTTTATTCCCTCCTTCCCGGCTGCAGGTTGTAATCTGGAATAAAAAACCAGAAAGGATTTAGGCTCTGAATAAAATTTGTAGAATGGCACTAATTTCATCAGATCAAATATCTGTAGTTAAAGGGAAGACGTCTATAATAATGTACATGCATGCAGACAGAATGAGCAGTGACTCACAATTGGACCATCATCCCGACCATTAATTCCCAATAGCTGAGAACCAGGCCTATTAATTGTTCGAATTGGAAGTCCTGCAGGTGAAATAATATTCAACACGCATTCGAATTGAAAGTTCTGACTCTCATGTGTGGTAGAAAGGAGAAAATGAATTATAAATGTGTACCGTTGACAGTAACTTCAATAAACTGTGGCCATTGCATTCGAAAAGGAACTTTGTCGTTGAGAAGAATACACCAAACCTGGAAGTAACAAGATGTTTTAGAAATAAATGAGAGAAAAGCGTCAAACTAACTAACACTAAGTATCAACACTAAAAGAAAGCATAGTTTGAAAGCGGCGCTTTAAGTGCCGCTTTAGCGCGCTATAGCGTTAAAGAGTTAATCCTGGGCGTTTTTTGGGCCTGGTAGGTTGGTCGGGTAGGTGGGTGATCCGCTCTTTTAGTCTATTACCCATTTAAAAGAACTTAAAACTCTTTAACTTCCCTTATTAACTTAAAACTATTTAAACCCAATACCCTTTTTTGAAAAACCGTAGAAAATTTGTCATTTCTAAATCTCTTTAACTATGTTGAATGTTATATATGAAATTACTTGGATTTCATTTTCTTAGATGATATATTATTTTGTTTTGATTTAACTTAAATGTAATTTTCAGATACATCTTCTATATTTATTTGTATGTTTTTACAAGACTTATACGAAATATAAGATAACATAGGAACTATAAGCAATTTTCATAAATATAAAAAATATTTACGAAAATGCCACTGGCACTTTAGGTGCTATAAGGCGCGTTAAAGCACCCAAGACAAAAAAAAGCACTTCCTGGAAAATGGAAGCGCTTTTCGTTTTTTCAAACCATGAAAGAGAGTAAGAAACACAACCTATGAGCACTCTAAACAGTTTCTCAACTTTCTTTAAAAAGGTTTTCATATTTTATTGATTAATTATAATATTAAATCATTAGAAACATGGGCAGAAATTGATATCCGATTCAGGAGGGATAAAGGCACCACAGTTAATCGAGTCTACGATTGTGGATGACATAGACATCAGATCCTACGTTGGATCTGACCGAAAGTCCCAAAAAAATTAGAAAGAATATTAGACAACTAGACATGATGATGCTTTACAGTTTGGGGATTGATCCCTATGCGTGTTATGTTCTGAGTGCAATTGGGAAATGGAGAGAGCAAGTGTTCGATCCCTCCCAAAATGCATTAGATTAGTTTATATACACTTCGGTGATTTAGATCTAACAGAATTCATAGTGAATTTTGTTAGATCTAATCCATAGGAACATTCTAAAATTATATCCTAGCTAATTACAAAGAAGTTAAAAAGTAATTAACTAATTACATAATAGTCCATTATTATATCACTAATAGTCCCGAAACTAGATCCAAATGTCCAACATATGATAGATCTAATTCTACGCTTCATAAGGGATCTCTCTGATGTTCTGAAAATAAAATTCTCACAAATAAATTAGTTTATCTTTTTTTTTCAAGTGTGTAATGGAGGTGGCTCCATTCACATAGTGTGTGTCCCATCTTCTTGTTCCTTGCCTTCCTTTTGTACGAGCCTACTTAGTATATCCATGACCATGTCAGATAGGATGGGGGATAATGAGTCACCTTGCTAGATTCCTCTATGATTTTTGAATTTTTGATAAGGAAGGATCCTTCTACCAGCATAAAGAAACAGACAGAAAATATGTACTTCCAGAATATCTTGCAAAGTACATGAGAAACCAAAGGCCTCTGGTGTGTTGTATTAAACCTTTTATTCTTCTCTGTCCAGAGTAATTCACTAGTTCCCAAGGAGGTCCGTGATGTGTAAATTCTGCAGCCTCAGTTAGATCATACAATCTTATATCCGGGCTTCTTTTTTTTTTTTGCAAATATCTTATATCCGGGTTTGTTTGGGTGGAAATTAGGATTCGTTAACTTTCAGAAGGAGATGTTTAAAATTTAACTTTAAATGCTCAGCCAATGAAATTAGAAGTGATCTGGAATAGGGGTAGTTGAAGAAGAGATGTGTGTGTTCTCACTTCTCATACACTGTTTTTTTGGAAAATTATTATTTTTCATTATAAATGAAAAAGGCAATGATTTGAATTACATTCATCGACACTTTTTTAGCTAAGTTTTTTTTAAGAATTTAAGAAAATTTAAGATAGTGTTAACAATTAAACAGAAGACATGTACATAACTGGGAAGACATATTCTTCTAATGAACATAAGTTTAAAAAAACGCACAGGCTGTGTAAAAATAGGACTGTTAAAAGAGTATATTCACTTATTCAGTAAAAGTGTAGAACAGTTAACGAGTTCATGAAGATACAAAATACAAAACGATTTGAGGGTTCAATCAGAATAAGTAAAAAAAATAAAATAAAATAAAGAAATCGAGTTCAAGTAGTGGAGATCATTTCTTATATTTTACCAAAATTACAGAAGGAAAATCACAAACCTGAAGATCGAAATCAGTTCTTTGCAATACCTCCCGGTCAGTTTTACTTAACTGAAATGTTCTCTCCGTAGTTTGCACAGTCAATGTTCTGAAAAGTGAAACAGATTAGTCTGATGGTGAATTAGTGAATCTTCCTTAGAAATGATAGTCATCATCCAAAAATCTTGGGATCGTTTATTTATTTCTAAACAGTTAAAGGTTTTCATTAATTGAACGAAGGGAGTGCCCTAGTTACATGGAGAAAATTAAATAATGTAAAAACAGAGAAATGAATTCATAGCACATTGACTCAATTAACTACACAATCTAGTATTATAGTAACTAGACACGTTGCCTCAAGAGATTGGTCTAGAAGTGGCCACTTGGTAATAACAATTCGGCTAAAAAAGAAGCCTCATTTTTTTGCAATAAGTAAAGATTTTCATTCAATCATTATTAAAAAATAATATAGAAGTTATCTAGGGAGGCAAATTCTAATGATTGTTGACCAGCCCTAGATAACTAATTCATTTCTCAGGCAGCCCAATAAGTGTTATTGAGCCCATGAGGAATATTCTCCATCTATCTTATATCTCCCTTAGTAATTAATTAATTAATTGCTCATTGAAATAATTGCAATTAAGAATTAACTCCTTGAAATTAATCTCAACACAATTAACTTTACACTGGAATCCTTCATTCTCCATCTCCCGTTTCTCTCTTGTGATAGACGCCAAGATGTAACTTCAAGTACTGTCCACAAGAGCCTCCAGCAGATATCTGATCTATTATATAAATTACATATAGAATATTAAAAAAAACACCAACCGCTATAGTTGGCCTCTTTACAGATATAGCTGTGTAGTGGTGGTCCAGACCGTTATACCAATAAACCGCTTTCTGAAGCATGGGCAGTATTGGTGTCAATTGGAATTTCCAGCAGTGAACGTTATGCTGGTTGAGACGAGCTAGTGGAGGGTGAGGTCTAGCTGGCTAGGTACTACAGAATTAGGATTAAAAAATAGGAAAATGTAAAATAATCAAATGAGTATAACTATTAGCTATTAACCATGGTTCCGGATATTGAGGGTATGTTAGTAATTTGGGAGTTATATGTGGAGCATGTCTAGGCGTGTATAATTGCAATCCTTATTGGGCCAATTATAAAGTAATTAATTGGGACCAGCCCAATTAATATCACATTATATGTATCGTATGATTACATTACATTGTAACTCTAACCCTAATTGTGATTTGATTAATACAAAGTCATCACCACGGCAGAAGAGAGAGGATGTACACCATCTTGGGTGGAACCTCTATAAATCTGTGTTCTTCTTTTCTAATCGAGTGCCACCAACATTGTGAGGGAGTGTCAATCTTGAGAAGGTAATCAAGTCGTCGCTTGATTAACACCAGACACGCACGCAAAAGCTATCAAATATAATTAAGGGTGGAGATGTGAAATAAATAAATAAATAAAATTATAGTTTATAGTTTATACTATATTACATATACACCGAGGAGGTAACCTGCCTAGGTGTTAGGCCGTCCCGAAATTTGGTCAGAGCAACTGGGGCAGTTTGCCCCAATCGGGATGAAAACAATGTTCCTTCTCCCATCCCAAAGAACAAAGTCAGTCAGACCAAACCCATCCTCACCCTTGAGTCTTAAGTTTCTCTAGAATCAGATATGCTAAGAAAGAGTCCCCATAGCATTCCAGAAGGCCCCAGGGAGGGGATTTGTGAGTGAATTTCTGGCAAGGCTCAGTGAGGTCTCCAAATCTGAATTATCTGATATCTGGACAGTTTAGTGTTGGTGTGGGGTATTTGCGATTTTCCAAATGGAGTGGTTTAATAGGAGGATAGATTTTGAGTATGTGCAGTTGAAAAAGAGGTGGTGACTGATCAGATCATGGACATTCCATAGGAGGCATGTTGTCCCCCAAGGTTCAACTGCAATTCAAATTAATACCTAGCCATCTTTTATAAACAATCTAAATTGTGCATCAAAAATTGATCATTCAACTGATAGCATTTTAAAAACTAAATAAAAACATACCCATCAGGTCCATGATTAGATTTATTTAACTTGGTAGCATGCAATGGATGACCTAGTGTTACCCAAAATCTGCAAGAAAAAATCAATGATGTCAAAAAAAAGGCCAGCTAATTCTGAAAATAAAATAAGATTTTATAGTAAGACATGATATAATGATATATATAACGTAAAAAGGTAAAATGATACATAGAGAAAGAAGAAAGAAGAAGAAGAAGAATAGAAATCCCTTCATTAATGGGATGTATCCTTAAGACAAAGTAAGGTTGGCTCACTGGTTTCAGAAACTATTAAGTTTTCTGAGGTCAGAGATCCCTTCATTAATGGAATGTATCCTTAAGACAAAGTAAGGTTAGCTCGCTGGTTTCAGAAACTATTAAGTTTTCTGAGGTCCAGGGTTCGAATCTTACTTTGTACACATTTCCACTTAAATTTGCCCGATGATATATTATGTGGCTCTGGTATATCATCCGGAGATTGACAACTCTACATCTGTAGAGACTAGAGAGGTACCTTCCGTTATAAAAAAAAGGATGTATCCTTAAGATTTATTTGGGGTCACAATATCACATTACTGCAATCACTTTGAATCAGCTAGCAATGAGATTAGAGAGTTTAGACTAAGGTTATTAATAAGCACCCTATGTATCTAGATTCTAGAAGTGCTAGCTATACACTTGAACTTATTGTTAAGATTTCGGAAGCAATCCAAGCTAATAGATCAGCAAAATTAATGGAATAGTGTTTTCTTAAAAAATATCCAGATCTTGATCTATCAAATAATAGAAAAAGTGTAATAAAAGAAAGAAAAGAAGAGAGAAAATACACAAGCACTTTTTTTTTGAAGCTGTTAAATGTTTTCATTTAATGAAAAATGAAGGCCATTGCCCTGAAATACAATGGAAATAAACATAAAATATAAATATGGATATTGTGACACTTTCCACACAGCCATGTTACCTAAAGAAAACTCTAGACTATCTGCCTCCGGGTTAGTCTCCCATATCTGCATTGTGCTAGTCTCCAAGGGATGACAACAATATTTCTTGAAGCACTCAGGCTTGAAGAATAAGCACTTTTTAATATGTTATATAATATAAATTATAAATAGAGTTGATGAGTTATAAGGAGGTGAAGACTGCAATTAAGTAATTTAGTCTGTTAATGGGCTGGAGTTAGATATCTTGGGAACAAATCCTACTGATCAGATCAGTTTTCTTGTGTAATTCCTTCTCTTCTACCCTTTCTCTAGTTAGCTACCATCGTGTGTATTATTCGGATCAGATCGGAATTCGGAAATATTGTTCCACCAACGACAGGTGGTCTATTTCCTTTTGGAAGATCTTTGGTCTAATCCAAGTGTGTAGCTTGATATATAACACAACGTGGTTCCGTCCCTATAAACTGTTGAAGTGTTTTATGCATATTAGAGAGTTATAAGTTAAAGGGGAGATACCCTTATTGGTACCCGATTAAGTTAGAGATCCTAGTCTCCAAGGCCGCGGGGCCCAACCCGGGGCCGGTCTCGTCCGGGCGGACCTCAGGTCAAGACTGACCAGGTCACGATCCGACCCGTTCTCACCCCTAATTGTAATACAAAATACTTGAATTTTCCTTATTTTTAAAATAATTACAAAAATACCACTGACGCAAAAAAAAAATAGTATGTATATCGTGCCTCCCGGACCATGATTCCATGAACACAAGATATAGTATGTATAAAAAATTAAAAGATAACTGAATATTGAAAAAATATAAGCATTTCTACCGGACCATTTAATAAAATAAATGGGAAAGTAAAACATACGGGTCAGCCCTGTTGATTCTGCATATCTCACAATAAAATTGAGAGGGTATTTCGGGAAGAACACAATGCTCCTGATTATCAGGTACAATAACACAATTTATGTGTTGCCAAATCATGCACTGTGCATCCTCACACTAAAGAAAAGTAGAAAACACAAAAACAATCACCAGTCATGTAATAATGAATATTCTAGATAACAAAAATAAAAGAATCACCACTTAGGTACAAAAAAAGAAGTAATGTTCATGAAAATACTGTGTAGCCAACCAACTTATCTTATGCTCGCTTTCAAAGGTTGTGGTAAGTTGGTAACCCTTTGAAATCGAGCCTCAACCTAGTTGGGTTGGGGGCAAGGTTTAAAAACCGGTTAACCAGTAACCGATTCTGAGTTCTGACTGACCGATTATCCGGTTAGGTCGGTTAACCATTGGTTAACCAGTGGGTAACCGGTAGGGGTATTCTGGTAATTTTACAAATTTGAAGATAAATATAGTATATAATTATATATATTATAGTATATATCCTATCTATATTAAAAACTTTTAAATTATAATAGTATTAGTCTAATAGATAACAAATTCAAAGAAAATAATAATAGAAATTCAAACATAGTAGTGACAGAAATCCAAACATAGTAGTAATAGAAATTTTAATTCAAACATAGTAGTAAATTTGTAATAGAAATGAAATTTTAGTTTTCTAGATGGTAAAATAGTAGTTTTTAAGAAATTGCAGCCATCTACATAGCCTTTACACCTTTAAAATTTTAAAACAGATTGGGTATTCGGGTTGGATCCAACCCAAATACCACTAACCAGTCATCGATTAGCACTAATCTACCGGTCAGCCGGTTAACCAGTTAACCGTCGGTTTTTAAACCTAGGTTGAGGGACTATTATGTAATTTATGTTCACTGTTAGATGATATAAAAAAACTCATAAAAGTGTTAACAAGAGTTAATACTAATTACTCATTAGGTCATTATTAGTTGTTATATTAGCATAAAATTATAAATATAGCTATATGTTAGTGCAACTGTTAGGTAAGGACAGCTGCATATCAACCACTTTAGAGCTCGTCGTATACACAGTACACACAGAGAAAGAGAATCTTCCAAGTGGAGGAGGCATCTGAAGCAAATGAGCATGCAAGACCATCAACTAAGAGTGGTCAAGCTTAACCATTTACTACTAATAACTCAAGAAGACTTGATTTATCGATGTCGAAGAAAATGTGATGCTTAAGCTTTTATTAGATAATGAACTACTTTTTTCCATTTATGTTTTAACTATCTTATTATGATTTGAATTTGAACTACTTTATCTACTCATTCTATAATCTATATTTCTACCTTTTATTTCAAGCATTTATTCTATTTAATCAAACAGATATCTATAAGATTTTGGATAAACATGCAAAAACATATATCTAGCGCATTTGGGCACATACTATGCGTGCATACTACACAAGATGTACGTGTGCTTTGCGCATAGCACATCTAATTATCTGAACATTTAAAAGCTTAAGTACAAAGCATTTAACAAATACCTTTAGCAATGATTGTGCATTTGATGCAAGAGTATTTGATGCAATCCCACAAATACAGCGGACCTTGACATCATGCTTATAAGAATAAGCAACTTCTTCTTTAGGTTTCACAATATTAAAATCTGAGCTACCGTGACTTTTTGAAGCTAAATCATTAGCCCCATTAATTTGCATTTTCCTATTATGAGTCAAAATTAATCACAAATAAGTACATGAAAAAATTACAAATGAAATGATCTAAAATGAAGGCATCTTTATCGGATTTGGTGGATTCCAATCATATTCCCTGGACCCTGGTGCTATTGTTGCTATTTTGTCTGAAGAAGATCATATAAGCTTCTCCAAAGTTTTTTTCCAATCCCATCACTGCTGGATTGATTTTTCAATCACCTCAACAATGTCTACATCAAGCGTTTTCATGCGATCACCTAGGCGATCATGCGGGCCAGCACCTGCAGACGATCAGCCTTCAGGCGCTGGACGGGATAAGCGGGTTCAGTTGGATCCGGTTAACCCAATTATCCATTAAAGAGGAATGTGAAAATACAAAGAGGGATCTGAAAATCGGGAATAGGGTTTTATTTTCCAGCCGCCCACCTCTTATTTCTCCCTATTCCAGACCATCTCCGGAGGCAACGACGTCCAGCGACGACCTCTGGTGAACGTCGAATCCGGCCAATACATGTTCTTCATTTCCAGGTGCAAAATACCTTATTATTTATTGTAAATACCCTATTATTTATTGTAAATACCCTTTTATTTATAGTAAATACTAAATACCTAAACAATACAGGTATTTTTTGTAATATTAAAAAATACAGAGGATATTATGCAAAATCTCTCTCTGGTTCATGCGACGTCTAGGCGTTCATGCGATCGGTTCAATCGCATGAACGCCTGGAAAACATTGGTCTGCATAACTTATAAATCCCCTAAAAGAAAGATTGATGCCAACCATTGGAGATAACTAATATACAACATTGGAAGATAAACCACTTGAGGTAATGCATTTAATTACTTAATCACTAAATGACAGCTATATGACCTATATAATATATTGGAGAGTGCCAAAAACTTGATCGTCTCCCTATTCTATTTTTTCTTATCTCAATTGTTATTCAGGCTCTGCCCTTCAATTCTAATGAAAAAATCACCTTTATAAAAAAGAAAAAGAAAAATCACGACTGTAACAAACAAAAAGTTATTTGTCTCCAATTGCTACTTGCTCTAAACAATACAAATAAAAGACCAATTCATCTCAAATCAATTAATAAGGGCAACAACATATGCACATTCGATTTCCCACACAAGGTACGCATCCACCTCACAATAATGACAATATTTAATATAGAATTTCACCCACAAAGCTAGTTGTTGGGACATCCATTCATTCCATTGGCTCATTTAAAGCTCCCTATCCTGGCATATATGGAGCGAAAGAAATAAAAGATCAAAACAACACACCCTTAGACCCCCAGAAATTATCAGCAAAGAAATATTGAGGGATATGAGCTAAAGTTTTTCAGGTGGCCATGCGGTCATATGATGGCCCTGACCGCATGGCCGCATAGGACGCCTAGGCGTCACATAATATTCATTGGGAATTTTACAATATATACCCTGCATTTATATAAATTTACAATTAACATAGAAGTTTTCCCTGTATTTATCTCAAATCGTAAGTAGAGAATCGCGAGTAGAGAATCGCCAGTGGAGAATCTACCTCAAATTGAGAGCGGCTATCTCAAATCGCAAGCGGTTTCCCTAATCCAGCCCGGATCTCAAATCGCGAGTAGAGAAAATCCCTATTTCTCTTAAGTAAATGGGTTTTGGGTTAGGCGGATCTGGCCCGGATCCGCCTAACCCGCTCCAGTACATAAAGGCAAACGCCTACATGCGCCGGAGTGCATGGTCACATGAAAAGGCTTGATATGAGCATTGCCTATAATAGCAATACTTATAAGAAGATCAATCATCTCAGATTGAGTCACGTACTATATTACTATGGGAGTCCAATATTTTGCAACCTTGGGCACTGCCCTATCTTTTATTTTCAGTAATGAAATTTTTAATTTATCAAAAAAAAATGACAATATTTAATATGGTTATAAAATAACCCAAAAAAATATATAGAATTTTCAGGTAAATCTTACATACCTATAAGTATCGTCGATAATTTTCACTATTTCATTTTTGCTAGGGAAATTATTTTTTTCGAATCCATGCACTTTAGAACCTACATGCACTTAAAAAGTCAACAAACAATAGAGAAGACTTTATTCAATATTTTAATCCAAAAAACAATGAGTATTGCATTTCTTTTTTTATAAAATTAAAGGTTCTCATTATAATGGAGGTAATTAAAGGGGATGAGCCTAGGTTCATCGACACACTCCTATGTAGCATTACAATTTACAACTAGGGATTAAGTGGTAGTTAAGGTTGTCTTAGATGGTTAGTCTCCTAAACTTACATTGTGATTATCTCCAATTGGGAGAAAAATGCCTTCCTAAAGTCCTCAAACTTGAAGGAAAAAACAATGTCTCGAGTGATAAAAATGGAGGTATGTTGCTTAAGCCTTTTGTTTCTTTCAGACCAGATATGCCAAGCAATACAATCTTTCAGACCCATATCTTATGTTAACCTAATATATAAACTTATGACTAAAATCCTAGTTGTCAGATTAGGGAAAGTGACAAGTAACCTCCTTATCTCCTCAAATCAAACAATATTAGTGTATTAATAATTTAATATTGTATTGGTGTTTTTAGCATATACTAGTCTATAGTTAATTGTAATTAGATTTAGTATAAGTCTCAACAGAAGGTTAGTTATTCTGTTGAGATCTAATCCCTTTTGATTGTATATAAATTGTTTAATGACATTTTAGGAAGGATCGATCACTTGATCTCCCCCACCTTCCTAAGCTTACAATCTATTGTGAACAATTATAAACAATCTGTAAATCTGTTGGTTGTATAAAATTAAATCAGCACAAGTACTTGCAAAGGGTACTATACAGATTTCAGTGTTCTAATATCGGAAGAACAGATCTGCCCCTTGGTGTTGAATTCAAATTAACTAAGGACCAGTCACCAAAAACAGATGAAGAAGTTGCAGATATGGACCATATCATATGGTCTAATGCTTCAACAGTTGGAAGCCTAATGTATGCCATGATTTGTAGTAGGCCAGATATTTCCCATGCAGGTGGGAGTTGTGAGCAGATTTATGTCTAATCCGGGTAAAGAGCATTGGAGGGCAGTCATGTGGATTTTGAGGTATCTACAGAATTCTTTGAGTGTAAGTCTATGTTTAATCAAGAAGTCTATGAAATTAGTTGAATATTGTCTCTGATCTTGGAGAGGATGGGATATGGGCACCAGCAGAAGCACCTCTGGATACATCTTTTGTGTTGGAGCCTGAAGGTACAGTTGTGAGTTGGAGATCTAAATTGCAAGTGAGGTTTCACTCTCAACTACTGAAGCCAAGTATGTAGTTCTAACAGAGACAGCTAAGGAGAAGATGGATTAAAGTCGGATCAATGGATTCTGATCCTTTTTTCCATTTCCAATTTTCAGGCATAGATCTTACTAAGATATCCCTTCCTATCAACAACATCAACTCAAACAGACTTCTTCTGCAAATTCAATTAGACATCAACTCAAGATCCATCATGCTAAGTTAATTCAGTCTACATTAGATTATATTTCATAATATTGTCATCTAAAATAGCCAAAATAGGAAAGGAGAAAAATAATGCGATGGGAAAATACTTTGATCGCCAGCAGAAATAAGCGCTAAAATTCTCTCCATGAGATCCTGTATGAAAGAGTAAAATAAATAGTGTGAAGAAAAAAATATAACATTCATCGAAAAAAATGTGACATTGTGACTGAATAGGAAAGGGAAAATTATAAAATATAGAAGAAACTTATTCAACTAAAATATACTCCGGGACTTTGTCCAGCATTTCCTATATTACAACTTGATAGGATCGATGCTTCAATCGAACTGAGAAAACCGAGCAAAAAACAAGAACAAAACAGATTTATGTGGTCTGGCCATGTGCCTACGTCCACGGGTGTCTCCTCTTCTTCTTTTTCTCTCACAAAGAGTACAAGTAATTACAAGATACTTCTACCGAGTACAAGGTTGCCGTTTTGTGTTTGCAATCCTAATACCCATTACAAGGCTTAAAGCCCATTTAACAGAATAAAACCTATTTAATTTTAATGGCTCATAAAAGACCTACATTAATTTTAATTATTCTAATTATAATTAATGTCCTTAATGAAAAACGTCTCCACACTCTAACAATCTCCCACTTGGAGACTGTTTAGGAGAACTGTCACCTCATCAAGTAAGCTTGTACCGGAGACACCCAGCGCCATCTCTCTAGGCACAAAGACCAACTAAGGCCATGCAAAGCCTTAGTTTTTGTACGTTCACCACCTTTGTGAACATGTCTGCTGCATTCTCAGTACCGGCTATTTTCTTCAAATTCAATTGTCCTTCAATCTGCTCTCGAATGAAGTGATACTTGAGTCTGATGTGCTTTGACCTTGAGTGAAACACTGGATTCTTGGCTAGATAAATTGCGCTCTGACTGTCACACCACAGCATACTGTCAGTTTGCTTGTAGCCCAATTCTGTCAGCATATTTTCTAGCCACATCTTCTCTTTCACTGCTTCTGCAACTGCCACATACTCGGCTTCAGTAGTTGAGAGAGACACGATACTCTGAAGTTTGGATCTTCTACTAATAGCTGTACTTCCTATGTTGAACACATAACCTAAGGTACTCCTGCTACTGTCAAGGTCTCCTGCTAAATCTGCATCACAAAATCCACAGAGCTCTACCTGCTCTTTCTTGAAACACAGACCAACATCTGGAGTTTTCTTCAGATACCTAAGTAACCACTTCACAGCTTTCCAGTACTCAACACCTGGATTTGACATGAATCTGTTGACAACTCCCACTTCATCGGCAATATCTGGTCTCGTGCAGCAACTTCAGTCTTTGGTGATTGCTCCTTTGTCAATTTAAAATTGGCTCCCAATGGAAGATCTGTCAACCTGGAATTTTCAAAATTGAATTTCTCAAGAATCTTTTCAATGTACCTCTGTTGACTCAGTTTCAAAATTCCTGAGGACTCATCCCGGATGATCCTCATTCCCAAATTCTGTTTTGCGGCTCCCAGATCTTTCATCTCAAATTCCATTGAAAGTTGTTTCTTCAGATAATTTATCTCCTTCATGTTTGCACTAGCAATGAACATATCATCAACATAAACAACAAGAATGATGTAGCAATCAGTCAACTGTTTTCTGTAGCAACAGGAATCTGTGTCACACCTCTTGAAACCTATGGCACTGAGGTAGCTATCAAATTTCTTGTACCACTGTCGAGGTGCTTACTTCAGCCCATACAAACTCTTCTGAAGTCTGCAAACCAGATTTCTTTTGTTGTTCGATACCTTGAACCCATCTGGTTATGCCATGTAGATCTCTTCATCCAAGTCACCATGAAGAAAGGTTGTTTTCACATCCATTTGTTCTAAGTAGAGATTTTCTGCTGCAACTATACTTAGAATAATTCTGATAGTTGTCATTTTGACTACAAGAGAGAACACCTCGGTGTAGTCCAAATCTTGGATCTGCTGAAAACCCTTGACTACAAATCTTGTCTTATACCTCTTTCTTCCATCTGGTTCTTCCTTTAACCTGAAGACCCATTTATTCTGTAAGCCACGTTTTCCTTGTGGTAAAGGAACCAACTGCCAAGTCTTATTCTTTTCAAGAGACTTGAACTCTTCTTTCATGGCTAGCTCCCACTTCTCAGAGTCATTTTGCACCTGAGCCTCTTCAAATGATTCTGGCTCTCCATTATCTGTCAGTAAGAGGTAGTTCACTGAAGGATCCCATCTGTTTGATGGCTTAGTTTGCCTAGTAGATCTCCTGAAAAAATGTTGAGGAATTTCCTGTTCCTCATCCTAATCTTGAAGTTCAGAATCTGCTATTTCCTCTGTAACGTCCAAAGGATTCTCTGCTGGTAGGCTCTCATCAACTTCAAACTCAACAAACTGATCATCTCCATCAGTTTTAACACTATCCTTGTGCTTGTAGAGATTCTGTTCCTGAAAGATGGCATCTTTTGCACGAATAACTTTCTTTAACTCGTCATTCCAGAATCTGTAGCCAAAGCGATCCTTTCCATATCCATTGAAGTAACACTTCTGAGATTTAGCATCCAGCTTGTCTCTGTTTTCACTCCTGATATGAACAAATGCCACACTTCCAAACACACGTAGATGTGTATATCTTGCTTCTTTACCAGTCCAAAGCTCTTCTGGAATCTTGAAATATATAGAAACAGAAGGTCCTCGATTGATAAGATAAGCAGATGTGTTGACTGCCTCTGCCCAGAAGTACTTAGGTAAACCAGAGTGTAACCTCATGCTTCTAGCACGCTCATTCAGAGTCTTGTTCATCCTTTCAGCAACTCCATTCTGTTGTGGATTGGCAACCACTGTCCATTCTCTGCGAATTCCATGCTCTTCACAGAACTTCTTGAACTTTGTACTGTCATACTCTCCACCATTATCTGACTTGAGACACTTCAACTTGCAACCTGTCTCAGTTTCTACCTCTGCCTTCCACTGATATGAAAATAAATAAAAAACAGAAAAACTGCCGACCACAAAAAAAACTGACAGAACAAGAGTAATTGCAGATCTGAAAAAAAGAACACAAACTGAACACGCCGACTGGAAGATCGCAGAAAAAAAAGAAACGCTGATATGGATGAACGCAAGGAAAAATAAATCCGCCAATCTGAATGAACGAAAAAGAAGAAACCCATCGATCTGGATGACCAGGACAGACTCGTCGACTGGAAGACAGAGGAACGCCGGTCCAAAAAACCCTCCCTCTGGAAAATCCTAGCCGATTAAAAAAACACCAACTTTTGCTCTTGCCTTTTCGATTTTTAATCCAACCTCGCTCTGATAGATCCACTCCTCTTGCTGGAAACCTCAAAAAAAAACATCGTGAACAGTAACTCCGTCGATGAAAAGTGTTCTGACGGAATGAACAGTGTTCGTTTTTTATTCCATCACCTTCTTGGACCTTAAACAAGGCTCTGATACCAATTGATAGAATCGATGCTTAAATCGAACTGAGAAAACCGAGCAAAAAACAAGAACAAAACAGATTTACGTGGTTCGGCAATGTGCTTATGTGCCTACGTCCACGGGGTGTCTCCTCTTCTTCTTTTTCTCTCACAAAGAGTACAAGTAATTACAAGATACTTATATGGGAGATTAGGATTGCCGTTTTGTGTTTTCAACCCTAATACCATTACAAGGCTTAAAGCCCATTTAACAGAATTAAACCTATTTAATTCTAATGGTTCATAAAAGGCCTACATTAATTTTAATTATTCTAATTATAAATAATGCACTTAATGGAAAACGTCTCCACACTCTAACACAACTCTACCATCAGGGAAGTCAGCAACGTCATTGAGATCATGACAACAAAGGAATTAGATTTACCTCTGATTAGTATCTCGAATGAGAAAGAAAAACTTATGAATTTATTTAAATGCAATCACTTTTTTTATTAAGCTAAAATTTCATTAGAAATGAAATGTAGTTGACCTTGTAAAGTAAGAAAATTAAGCAACATTCAAAAGAAATATGAAGATAAAAAGAATGAAATCAATTCATCAAACTATCAGAGATTGGAATATTTCAACAACATCATGGAATATCCAATTCTTCTGTCAATGATCAGTTTTTATACAAGGTTTAAAAAGGATATATATATGTGGGAAAAACCGTGCCTCCGTTCTGGATCTGCCGGTTTACTCAACTTCTATTATTATTTTACATCGTAATAAATAGCACTATAGCAGACAGGAAGAAGAACAAACAGAGTTGAAGGGACTAGAGACTAGAGAGTGCAAATACCAACCACTTGCCTCCTATGTAATTCTCAGGTCGAAACCAGGCGCCACCAAGCTTTCTGGAAAATCCAAAACATGTCTACATCCACAGGCCACTAACCCTGACATCAACTACATCTACTGATGTCAAAAGTTCACTCATCGCTCCCCCCCATGGGGCCTCCAATGAAATACAACGGGTGCACCGTGCACTAGCTTGGCACTTATGGATTAAGAGGAACGAGAGGTTTAAACAACACTCCCTTAGACCACCAGAGACTATCCTCGGAAACATCAGCCTATCCTACAGTCCTGAGAGACATAAGAAGAGTTGTTACCACCCTTTGGGGATAACTACTCTTCGTCGTTGAAAGACTAACCTCCTGAGACAATATATATAGTATTCTGCTAGTTTACAGAGCTATATAGAAAAACGTCGATGAGTTCACTACTTCACTCATCTCCCTACATCTTGCAATTATTTCTTCTGGTTTTTGCTTTTTCTCTTTTCTTTTCTTCATTTTTCTGTAGTTTTTCTTTTTCTATTTTTATATGTATCCGCCTATCCGGGCATTGCCCCTCGTATTTAATGGAAAAAAAATTACGCCAAAAAACAGATCGTTATTTCTTCCTGTTTAAAGTCCCAAAATTCTTTCTTCTAAGGTTTCCTTGTCTTGATAAAGTTAAATTTCATTAAATAATTATTGAGAGTTTGAGCATTGCCCTAAATATATAAAAATATTTGGTAATGAGTGCATTTAATTTTATACAGCACTTCCTAAACACTAGCTACTACTAGGGGTGTTGCCTCAGAATAACTGCCACTCAAATTGCCTGTGCATTTTTCTCAATCGGAGATTTACTGAGCTTTCTGAAAGATGTAGCTCTGAAACAGATACTAACATCCCTGATAACCTTCTGTAGAATGAGTTCTGGAGGTCTTAAAGTGTGTTGTTTCAATAAAAAAAAATTGATGCAATTAAGTTTTTCATCTATGAAAATACTGTACCCTAGAAGTTACAATGGAAATAAGCTAAATAATACAAATATATGTAAGAACAGTGAGCTCTACTAGACTCTTTCCACACAACCATGTTGCCTGAGTGAGTATCAGACTATCTGCCTCTGAAGGTTGGTCTCCCATATTTACATTGAGCTAATCTCCAAAGGGTGACAAAAGAAAAACTGATGCCCTTGATGACCTCTCTTAGTACCACTTTTGGTGGTCTGAGAGTGTGTTGTTTCCACCTGCGGTCCCTTTCTGTCTAGATATGCCAGCAGAAAATTCCTAATGCATTCCATAATAAGCCCCAAATAGGTTAATGATGTGTTAGTTTTTGACAAGCCTTTGTAAGGTTCCCTAACCTGATATCTGGGTAATTTGTGGTGGGTGTGGGGATGTTTAGGATTTTCCAGAAAATATCATTGAGGGATTGGACTAGGGGAAGAAGAATAGCTCTGGAGTATGTGGAATTAAAAAACAGGTGGCTCCTAGTTATAAAAAACAGTTAAGAATCAGTTCTATACCATACGAAATTGTGAATAGAAGCAAATGGTGTTAATATATATTCTCAAAATAAAATGAAGTTAATACCAAAAAAATTAAAAAAAGGTAAAAATTGACATTCTTCAAAATATGATACATTAACATTATTTTAAGCATTTCTCAAACTCTCACCTGTTTTTTCCCTTGTTTTGGCCGGGCAAGCTTTGTCAAAACATCTTTGAGCTCTTTGATTCGAAATTGGGATAACTTATCCTGGAATAAAAATTACAAGATCACAATAAGTATACAATAAAAACTAAAAAGTGGCATGGTGCCCAAATTAAAACCTTAAGAACCTGGACACACTACTACATTGCTAATTTTGAAGACTGATTTTTTTTATTTTGATGAAGTTGAAAATTCATTAGGAATGAAGTGGGCTAGAGGCAAGCTAGTTCCTCTAGGGAAAAATACCAGTACAAACAGAAACACAAAGATAAAATGAAAGTCAGAAGTGTCCTACTGAGTACTGACTACTCAGACAATGCTTCATAACATTTACCTCAGCCAAACCCTCTTGACCTCAAAGCAGATTTTAGTATTTTACAATCCCTCATGACCTATGTCAGTGTATCTAGTTACTATACTACTAAAAAGATATCCACATAGCAAAATATATTTAGGGGTGCCCTTTATTTTAACGAGAAAATTTAATTTCAGCAAAAAATGACTTGGATATTTTTTTAAATATATCCAAAAAACAAAGGTAGTAAATACTAAATATCAAAACACCAAACTCAAAACAAATACTAAAGCTTTGATGTCAAGACAAATCCACCTGATTTAGGTATTGTTGAGACTGCAGCTTATTGGGCAGTGGATGAGCTAATTTTACCTACGCTCGAGTGGTGACGTGGTGCTATTTGTAAGGGGCTTTATTTTCTGTCTGTATGTAAAACTGGGCAAGGCCCATTTTATTTCTAATGAAAAATTATCTTTTAAAAAAATGCTTGGATATTTTTAAAATATATCTAAAAAACGAAGCTAGTAAATACTAAATATCAAAACATCGAAGTCAAAACAGAAAGCATCAAAGTAATGAAAATATCATTTTTGTGATAGGTAAAACAAAAAAATGTAGAATATTATTTTTTTATAAAATTATAATTCTATAAATATAATGAAAAGGGACGAGCCAATAATACAAAGATTAGGAAGATAAAGTTAAATCTTATTGACTTTAACCTGATACAGATCTTCCATTAGCTCAATAGCAATAGTCCATACTAAAATACGGAGTGATGTAAACTAAAATAAGTAAAAATTTATGAACTCAAAGTGCAACTGTACATACAAAAGTTGTTAAAGAATCATCAAGTTATATTCACAAAATCAGTAGCCAGTGGCCATCGACCCATCAATGAACCCATAAAAAGAACAAATTCATTTTTGATAAATGAGACAAACAATGACAATGAATACAGAGATAAAATATTTTTCACAAATATTTTTCTTATTCAAAGGATAAACAATGATAAAATACTGAAATACAATGAATTGATAAAATTGTAACCTATATAATAATTAAGCAAAGGTCACTCTAAATTCTACAGTAACATAATTCATATAAGCAACGGTTAAATATTAGACACGAGATTTACCTTCCAACTCGGCCCCGAATCCATGACAAATCTTGCGCAATGAAAACTGAAATGGCGTGGCTTTCACTATTCAAAAACCTCCTTCCCCAATTGTCAATACAAAGGCGCAGAGGTAGATCAAAAACAGATCTTAAATTAAAATCCTCACTATATCCCTCTTCTTCTTATGCCACAGCCACCACTGCCAATTCCTACAATCCAAAACCATCCATAAATATGGCCGGCACAGAGATTCGTCGCGAAACCTAGCTTCAAGCAACCAAAAAAACCCTAGAAAGCAACTCGATGGCTAAGTAGTAGACGTTAAATAAAGGACAAAACAGCATCAACAGGCACCGACGGGCTTCAACTATGACTAGAAACCTGGGATGCGTGACTGCAAGTCTGCTGCAATCGATCTATATTTATTGGAAGAGAGTAAATCAGCAATTACGATTTTGATCTTTTCCCCTTTCTCTTTACTTCCCTTTGATTATGCCTTGGATTTGGTTGGTTTGCAATTCCTGGTGAGTCTGAAAAACCGGTCGATGGCGAACCACGATACTAAATGGTTGGAGACTTTTGATCTCAAAACAAAAACGCGTTTTATTTGTAATCCTTAACGTTAATTATTAAATTTTCCATATGTACTGTGCATATTACAATACAGTCCTTGGGTAATGGGTATAAATATATACAATTGAGTCCATTTAAAAGTCCAATTACGTAGTCCATTTCGACTTGATCAAAAAGTAACCGCCCTAAAAATCACGTCTCTCCCCAATTCGAAAAACGCCTCTCCGTTCTCCTTCGGTCTGCCGGGCCTGTGTATTTTAGCTAGATCCTCTAGGAAATGGTAAAATTATGTATTCTTTGATTTCGTAGAATGTTTGAATTGCTCGTCTCTTTTCTCGGATTTTTTTCCAGATTACTAAGAATTTCATGTTTAGTATGATTTATGAGGGAGTAGAGCTGGAGTTTATGTAACATATTTTAGATGCTTACACTTTATTTTCATCTAGCTTTGTTAGGAGAACTTGTTTGTGTCCTCCTCTCTTAATTTCTGTACAATCGTTGAAACATGTATTTTAAAGAATCTTCTGAATCATGTTGTGATATAGATATAGATATGCAATGGCTTAATCTATAGACTATAGTGAATTGAAAAATAAACAGTTATTTGAATATGTGTTTCTTATGTTCCTGGAAACAAATAAAAATTTCATCTTTAAAAGGAACCTTATTTACTTAAGCAACCTTAAAAATAGTTATCTTTTGTAAGTGAAAAAAGGTTTATGCTTTGAGGGAAACTAAGGACGCTAGCTGTCACTAGTGTACTACTGTCTGCATTCCCTTTGCTTGCATGTTCTTTTTTATATTTGTTTTGGTGTTGTTTTTTCAGGCTACACCATTTATAGCAGGAGTTGCTGTAGCAGCGGCTGCTTATGCTAGTAAATATGGAATACAAGCTTGGAATGCTTATAAGGCCCGACCAGTTGTTCCTCGTATACGTAAATTCTACGAAGGCGGCTTTCAATCTGCAATGAATAGAAGAGAGGCTGCTCTTATTCTTGGTGTTAGGTATGTGTATTTGTTTTATTGTGAATCGATCGAAATTATGCATGCATAGTGCATACATTTTTATACAAAAATTGTAGGAGATTATACATGTGTGTTCTTTTATAATGTGATTTTATCAGTTATTCAGTTTCATGATTATTTCCTTTTTTCTGATTCTTAACCCAAAACATTGTATTCAGGGAAAATGCTCCTTCAGAAAAGATTAAAGAAGCGCACAAAAAAGTGATGGTTGCCAACCATCCAGATGCAGGAGGAAGTCATCATCTTGCATCCAAAATTAATGAAGCGAAAGAAATCTTGCTTGGGAAGACGAAGGGTGGAGGATCTGCATTCTGATTCAAATCATCTTTCTAAACAGCATCTAGATTCTAGGCACTAACTTTTAATACTAATTCTTGATTTTCAATGAAAAAGTTGAGGGAAGTGCCAGTGTTTTAAACGAATCACTCTTTTTCTACCCTTTATTTATTGAATAAAAAGTAATTAGTAGTGCAAATTTTTTGAGTTCTGCTACAAATTTGAACCTATGTGGCAAATAGGCTTCAAATCTTCAATGTTGTTATTATAACACTTGAGTAATATACTTTTAGGGTTGTTTTTAATGAACAAAACATCATATAACTATATAGGTTTGAAGAAACTAATAGTTTCAAATTGAAGACTTGAAGAAAGGATTAAACACAAGTTATGGTTGAAATTAAAAGATTTGAATATGGCAAAATTGTAAGAACATGTAATTTGTAGAATTGAAGACATGGGATTGAAATAAAGCTGAACTGTAAGAAAGAAATTGAAATTGAATTGAATAACAAAGTATTGAAAAGAAAACAAACAGAATTACAATGACAGAATTTTTCTACTAAACCTTGAATAACAGTAACATGAACAACATAATTCTAATTGAATAGAAGAGAAATTAAACTAAGAATATGATTCGATTATTACAACATCATAGAAAATACACTTTCAACAGAGTCGAACCTCTATAATCGAAGAATGAGAGATCAACTTTCTGAAATAATGTATCTATTTACTTTTTTTTTTTTTTTTGAAGCAGTATCTAATTACTTTATAACTAGACAACATTGCTAATTAGAGAAAATCAATAGGTTTTTTATTCTTTTTTATTTTTACTTTTATCTATTTTATATTTTGTAAATTAGGCCCTTTCCTTTTTTTTTAATGAAATTTAATTGTTTTAAAAAAAACTTTCAACATAGTTAAGATTTGAAATCGAAAACTAAACATAACTCGGCTCTATTATCTTCGTGATGATAAATACTCGATTTTAATATGAAAACATGACAAGGGATTATCAATTAAAAGATCGAAACGAAAAACCTTAGACAAAATCTAATGAAAGAGAGCGTCAATCAAACAGTATCGCAGAAGATTAAGTAAAATGAAAGCTTACTAGAATGGAAAATAGAAAATAGAAAATGGAAAACCAAATTAACTGACTTCGACCCTCTCGATTCTTTTATAGTTTCCGTCGGCGTCGGCGGATCCGGGTCTAGATGTGATCCATTCAGTCAACTAAACTAACTCCAATAAGTCGTTTAACAAAGTGTGTAATCAATTATCATTAATATGAAAAAGTTGCTTGTTTAATCACCTATTATATTAGAGTATTGTTGGTACCGAGGCCCGTCTAAGCGGTCCACGGGCCGAACAGGCATAGGCCCAGGGGAGCCCTTGGGCCGACGAAAGCCATGAAGGATTCCTATAAATACCTCATCTGGTCCAACATGAGAGAGGGTGGATAATTATTAAAAGGAATACCAAAGAGTTGTGTGTGAGAGCGCCCTAGGACGACACTACTCAGATTTAACAACTAACTCAACTACTCAGATTAACTAACAAATTGTAATTAATTATTATTTATCTGCTATTGGGCTGATTCCCAAATTGGCCTGCTGTGCTGTCTGGACTCCATTCTTTAATTGGCGCAATTGCAATTTATTTATTAATTGAATTTGTTGCAGTTTGACCCTTGAGGTTTTTCGTATTTTTTTTTACTTTCCACATTTTCATTCAACGTCGTATTATGTAACTTCTGTTCATATCTGATTTATTTTTAATGTTCCATAAATTGTTAAATACTCAGTAAATAATTCAAATATTCTTCTTCTTGTAGATGTAACATTTCGAAATAAAGATATATATAATAAATTGAATCGCGCTAAGTCCGGCGAGGAGCCAATAGAAGTAATCAAGATGTGCACGGTTCAAGTTATCGGAGAACCAACTTTCTCCTCCGCCTCTTCTACTCACATTGTCAATCACAGACACCAGAACACTGCTCATGAAGCTTCCAATGCCGAATATGCTCAGGTAGAGGGCAAGACCAAAGCTGCGTAGCCCATCCGGAACCTGATCGTAGAAGAATTCTTGAAGACCAACCATTGTGAATGTATCGGCCATCCCATAAATTATGTACTGCGGAATCAACCACAAGAAACTCATCGGAACCATGATCTCCGGTGAGTCAATAAGGTTATACTCCTTGATAATTTTGAGTCTTTTTATCTCGACCAGAGCCGCCGTCACCATAGATATCACTGACAGAAAGATCCCCGTGCCGATCCTCTGTAGCATGGTAATACCGAAGGGCGTGTCAGTCAACTTTCGAAGGAAAGGGACAAGGACACGGTCGTAGATGGGAATGAATATGACAATTGATAGACAGATGAAAGATTGCAAAGCGGCTGGCGGTACTTCGAATGTTGCTCCTATTCTTCTATCTATGGTGCCTCCTTGCTTTGTGAAGAACGTTCCAGATTGTGCAAACACAACGGCGTAAATCAAACAAGTTGCCCAAATTGGAAAAAGCTTCAGCACAGCCCAAAAATTATTTTCCTTTTCTTCTTTTTCTTTCTCCTTCTCGATGTCAAACTGACATTCATCTGATGCAGGAAGACGAGGCTGGTTAATAGTGACCGGAAACCTGTAAGTCTTCGTACCAAGGAGGAAGATAATCAAAGCAAGCGCCATGGCAGCGCATGGAATGCCGAAACCAAATCCCCATCCAATGTTGTCTTGAATATAGCTCAGACCTGCGACTGTAAATACTGTTGAGAAGCACATTCCGAAGTACCACCAGTTAAAGAATGAAGTCTTCCTCTTTCGTTCCGCAAATTCATTGTCGTCGAATTGGTCCGCTCCAAACGCCTGAACACACGGTTTGTGACCACCTTGAGCAAAGGATACCATATAGAGAGATACGAAGAAGAAAGCTGTTTGGAAAGTTGTCGGAGTGGTAAACGTCCCGTCACTGGATTGTTGGGGTCGGAGCGCCGGAGAAACTGCGGAAAACGTCAACATGCCCAAACCCTGTAAATAATTCACATACCGGTGATATGAGTATTTTCTTAAACCCGGTAAATAATTCACAGACGGGCGACGCCGCGACGGAGAGAAATAAAAAGATCAACATAATTGAATATTAGTAACATATTAATTACCAAAAGGTAGAGAACGGAAGCAACGATGATAGTTGGGTACCTTCCGATCCAAAAATCGGCAACAAGACCAAATAGAATCGGGAGTAACGACGACATACCGGACCAAAGATTGACGTTAGAAGCGGCAGTAGCTGTCGATTCGCCGAGTGGTCCCGTCATGTAGGTGATGAGATTAGAGGATACACCGTAGTAAGCGAATCTCTCCGCCATCTCCACCCCTATAATGAAGAAAGCGGAGTTCCATCCACCGGTGGAGAGCAGCTTGCCCTGATTGTTGGTAAATTCATCGATGGTATCGGTAGTAGAAAGAAGGGGGGTCGAATCCATTTTTGACAAGACTGAAATACTGAATCGAATTCTCTCGGAATTTGGAAATGATTCTACCAACTCCCGATTATTTCTATTTTCATAGTCCAAAACCTTGCTATTGGAATCAGCAATTTAAATCTATGGACTTGTGAAGCTTGTAAACGCCGCCGGTGATATTTAGATTTTCAAGTGAGATCTCACTTGCATGTTATCTCTTAATTTTTAATCATTGATCTTTTTCTGGACGTCATGTTAGGATTTTGGATGTCATTTTCACCCCCATGCCTTTTTTCTTGTTATTTACTTTTAGAAGCTTCCGCTAATTTTACCCAATTCACTATTGCCAATCTGAGTTTTTCCCTATCATTTCTTCACCTCCCTCCATGGCTTCTCAATCATCTTCTTCTACTAAATCAAACATTCACAACTCAATCCGCTTCTTACAAGCCGGTATACTCCATGCGATTAAGGATCTAGAGTCACACTGGCTTCTCTTTAGCAAGGGGGTTGCCGGAGTGGGACAGGCATCAACAAGTCTTGCTGATTTGACTCATTATGTAAATGATGAGATTCATGAATCATTTGTGAAATCTGATGCGGATGTGCTGCATTCTACTTCGTCAACTGTTTCATTTACAGAGTTAGCTGTGTTTGTTCCACAATCATTGCGGATTTCCAAAGAACAACACCTTGATGAGAAGATATTGAACTCCGTGCAGAATTTTTTTAGATACACCGAGGCTGAAGGTATGTAATGTATGTTGGGTATTTTCAGATTTTCGAACTTTATGACTGTTTCATTTGCTCTAATTTAGAAATGATTAGTTAATCAAACTAGAATATCTCCACTGCTCACATCTTGACATGTATGGGATTCTTGGAGGATGAACAATCAATGAACCTTTTGCTTAATACAAACTTGTTTTCCCCCAAAATACTTTGCCTACTTCATTTTTTTATAACTTATGGATTATAATTTTATCTTGGGTTCTTAGCAAAATTGTTTTCCTTCCATACCTTTGTGACCAAAACATCCCACATATCTTAGGAAAACAGTTCTTCGAGGAGTTAGATAGGGATGGAGATGGGCAGGTTACACTTGGAGACCTTGAAGTTGCAATGAAGAAGCGAAATTTGCCAAAGAAATATGCTCGATTTTTATTCCATCGCACCAGAAGCCACTTGTTTTCAAATTCATTTAGATGGAAGCAATTTCTTTCTTTGATTAATCAGAAAGAAACAACCATTCTCCAAGCATACAATAATTTATGCTTGACTGGATCTGGGAGATTGGATAAAACTCATATTCTCACTTCACTTAAAATTTCGGGTCTTCCTGCAAATGAAGTTAATGCCACTGCTATGCTGAAAAGTTTGGATAAAGATACCACAAGATTCATTTCATATGGCCATTTTCGTAATTTTATGCTTCTTCTTCCTTCAGAGCATCTTGAACAAAATCAACGGTAAATAAATTTAGCTGGTTATGTTATCATACATTGCATTTATAAAGCTTTTTTTATATATATTGTAGTGAATTCTCTATCTCTGATAGATAGATATACTTATATATTTGCCATTTTCTTTGCAATAGTATCTGGTTTGAAACATCTACATCAGTTTCTGCTCCATCTGTGGAAATTACCACTAGCAGTGTTCTGAAATCTGCTTTGGCAGGAGGGTTGTCTTGCGCTCTCTCCAATTTTATAATGCATCCAGTTGATACCCTGAAGGCAAATTCCTAAATTATCCTTATACATGGATTAAGAAAATGAAGTTCTGCATCTAAATTTTCAATTTAGTTACATTGTTTTTTATATTTTTGTTCGTCTGCAAGTTCTGTATCTAATACATATTTCAAACATACACCAGACTCGTGTACAAGCATCTACACTCTCACTCCCTGAAGTTGTAGCAAAACTTCCTCTAATTGGACTTCGGGGATTATACAAGGGTTCACTCCCAGCCATCATTGGGCAGTTTTCAGGGTGTGCATATTCCCATCATTTTTTTTCTTGCACACTTTTCCATGTTAAAATCATGTTTTATTGTTTTCTTCATTATCTTGCAGTCATGCATTAAGAACTGGTATCTTAGAAGTAAGCAAACTTGTGTTGGTAAATGTTGCTCCTGCACTTTCTGATATACAAGTAAGAATGCAATATTAATATTTCATTCCTATTTATCAGATTATTTACCAATTACCATCTCTGTGTCTCTTAGAAATGATATATTCTTCCATCTGCATTTCTGTCCAAGGCTGCACATTACACAACCTCATTAGTCATTTCCTTGCACAAATATTCAGATAAAAGTGGAATTTCTGTTTATTTTTTGAATCCGTGCTACCATTCAGCATTTCATCATAAAAGATGTATATGTTGTTTTTCTCTTTTAAACTAATTTAATTACACAATGTTATTCCAGGTGCAGTCCATTTCATCATTCAGCAGTACTATACTGGGGACAGTGATTCGGGTTCCATCTGAAGTTATGAAGCAAAGATTGCAAGCAGGGATTTTCGATAATGTTGGAGAGGCATTTGTGGACACCATTCACCGAGATGGTTTAAAAGGTTTCTTTCGTGGTACAGGTGCAATGCTTTGCCGTGAAGTTCCTTTTTATGTTGCTGGGATGGGTCTTTATACAGAAGCTAAAAAGGTGCTTAATTACTTCCTTTAATTGTAGTTTTCTATTTAAGAATAAGTTGCTGTTTACCATGTCTTCAGGCTGCTCAGAAGCTTCTTAAACGAGAGTTAAAATCCTACGAAGTGATCGTCGTTGGGGCACTATCTGGAGGATTGGTTTCTGTTGCAACAACTCCCTTTGATGTTATAAAGACTAGAATAATGACTTCTTACCAGGGTCAGTCAGTTTCAATGTCAATGGTGGCCATCTCTATTGTTCGTGAGGAAGGTTTCTTTGGGCTTTTCAAAGGAGCTGTTCCCAGGTTCTTATGGATCGCACCTCTTGGTGCCATGAATTTTTCTGGATGCGAATTGCTGAGGAAAGCAATGGATTGTTAGGGTATATAGTATAAGTGTATGATTTAGTTTCTTTTGATGCTTTGTGAATTATTCTTTTTTTAGAATACCATTTGAATTTTTGGGTTATTTGCATTTTTTTTGAAACAATTAAATTTTATTAAAAAAATAAGATTAATGTTCAATTTACAAAAATAGAGTATAGAGATAGAAACAAAAGTAAAAAGATATGAGCAAGAAGTTCATTAACTCTCTCTCATTAGCTATGTAGTCTAGTTATATAGTAACTAGATACGTTGCCTCAAAAGGTTGGTCTCTTATATTTCTATCATAGATGTCTCCAAAGGGTGACAACAATTCTTCTTGTAATACACTGAATCAAAAGAGAGACTGATATCTTTAATGACTTTCTTAAAGACTACCTTCGGAGGCCTACTAATGTGTTGTCTATATTTTTTATTTTTTCTCGTCCATATATGTCACGACAAGCACCCAATAACATTCCATAATAGTCTCCAAGGGAGAGAGTGGTGCGTAATTTTTTGTGCTGCCTCCGTCAGATCCCCCAATCTAATATCTGGACTGGATTTGGTGGAAACTGGAATATTCATTATTTTTCGAAAGACGAGATTCAGGTGCTCCGCCAACGAAATTAAGAGAGATCTGGAATAAGAACAGTTAAAGAAAAGATGACTCCTAGTTTCATCTTCCAAATTACATAACAAGTAAACATGATTGATTTTTTTACACTTTCTTTATTGATTTTTTTTCTAGTGTTTGTTTATTGTTGACTTGTTGTAGTCATGTAATAAATGTTTGAATTGCCAAATTTATTTTAAATGAAAATTAATATGGCAAAAATGACATTGATAGACAATATGTGAATCTGGATTGTGCTTATGACTTGGATAATCTTGTCCAACAAAATAGGATCAAATTATGAAAGAGAAATGATAAGGTTTATGTTATAAAATAAGCCACAAAAAATAACAGAATATATATTCAATAATTTTCATCCCATCTCTTTAAAAAAAAATACGAAATAAAACTTTCTGATAATTTCATTAATTTAAAAAAAAAGCAATGCTACATGCAGCCTATGTCGCACCCTCCGCATTGATTCAATCAAGTGATCGTTTAAATCTTCACAACCATTGGGGACTGACATTTGATTTCTAAAACGAGTATGCTACATCGTTTTTACGTAATGGATTTAAGGCAATAATTGAGTGAAAATTCTTGGTGTACTCCTGACATCTATTCATTTTTCTAAAAAAAACTCTGTCATCACATTTCGATCAATTACTTTGCAAGAGACTTGGCATATTGTTGTTTTCTACCTTTACAAGGAGCCCAAACTGTGAAGATAATCAATTTATACAATTGATCACCATTAACTATACTTTTTTTTAGTCAAGTGGGCCCATTCTAAACTATATTTTGTTAATACAGTTCCTACTTAATTTAAAACAAGACAAGACAACACAAAATAATAAACACTTAATTTAAAACTAAGCTATCAGTGTGTGAAATCACTGAAATGTGTTGCGCAGTTGTTTCCAGTCGGTCATTCCGTGTTCTTTGACTTCTTTTATTTATCACTTATTAGTCTTTCCGTATTAATTATTTTAGAGAATTAATTACCAGTCTATTTTAAAATTCTCTAATTTAATGATTTTACTATTACGTGGTCAAACCCCAACGGTCTGGGTTTGGATAGATATTTTCGGACATGAAATCCGATGTGAACGACCCGAACCCGAATAATTTTTACCCGATTTTTTTGGGTCGGAAACTCGACTCACCCGAAACCCGACTCATCCGAAATCCGAAGAAATTTATAAAAAATTTATTAAAATATAAATAATTAATATAATTTCATATAAAACATTTTATAAAAAAATTAATATATATAATTATAAATTTCTTATATTTTATAAACCTTAATTAGTTAATTTCATATTTTAAAATTTAAACCTTAATTTCATTTCCCTATCCTCTTCCTCTTCCACTTTCATTTTCTCTTTTCGCCGTCGCCGACCCTCTTCTCACCGTCGTCGACCCTCTCCTCGCCGTCGTCGGACCTCTTCACACCGTCGTCGGATTTCTCCATCTTCACAAACCCTCTCTATCTTCACAAACCATTTTATTTGATTTTTATAAAATTTAAAAATTATTTAAACAACAAGGTTTTTTATGTAAAATATTCAATCAATTTATTAAACCTGAACCCGGACCCGAACCCGACCAAATCCGACATCAAAACCGGGTTCCGACTTTTCAACCCGATTTGAAAACTCGGGTCCGAGTCTGGGTTTAGGGAAGCCCGACCCATGCCTATGGATTACATAAATAAATAAATAAATAAATAAAAATTAAAATACATACTCCAAATCTTAATAATTACTAGTATTAATTTCCCTGTCTTCTAAGTTCCAATACTAAAATGGTAAAAAAAAATTAAAAAGTAAAATGAAGAAAGAAAATAAAAAATGCAGAGGAAGAAGAAGACACGTTTTGTATAAATTGACATAGCAATATAAGGCATATAGCATAGCGAAGGAGAGAGAGAGAGAGGTTAGAGAATAATTATAGATTGCGCAAAAAATCAATAAACATAGGAGTGAGGAGGACAAGGGAAAACCGAAAACCCCCAGATCCGTTAGATGGAGAAGCAAAAGGTCACGTCCACTGTAGCGGCGGCGAGCGGAGGAGGAATGTTTACAATCGGACTGGTAACGGCGTGGTACTCTTCCAACATCGGTGTGTTGCTTCTCAACAAGTACCTTCTTAGTAACTACGGATTTCGGTACCCGATTTTCCTCACCATGTGTCATATGACGGCATGTTCTCTTCTTAGCTATGTCGCCATCGCTTGGATGAAGGTTGTGCCGATGCAGACTGTTAAATCTGGGGTTCAGCTCAGGAACATCACGGTACTCAGCTTCGTCTTCTGTGGATCCGTTGTCAGTGGGAATGTTTCGCTGAGGTACTTGCCTGTTTCGTTCAACCAGGCAATTGGGGCTACAACGCCGTTCTTCACCGCTGTGTTTGCGTATGCGATGACGGTTAAAAGAGAGGCGTGGATTGTTTATCTCACGCTTGCCCCCGTTGTCATGGGCGTTATTATTGCCAGTGGAGTAAGTGTGGTTTTTCTTCTTCTTCTTCTATTGATTTTTAAATTATCTATACTGACTGTTCGTTTCTTATACTTCGGAATTATTCTATATTTTTACTCTATCAATGCCAAGCCCAAATTAGACTTAGCACATTTTTGGGGGGACAATTAGGAATTCAACTAATTTATCAAATAAAAATTAGGAATTCAACTAATTTATGAAATAAAAATTAGGAATTCAATTATAGCTAAAATAGGATTGGGAATTGTTTGCTTTCTTCATACGAAAGAATAGAGTTCTTTACTTCTAACTGAAGATTGATTGGACATTACAATCATACGTCGATTTTTTTTTGCGCCAGACTTGCGAATGAATGAATAAATGATATTGGGAAAATCACGGTGGTTTAAATTTCAAATAGAACAGCTGATTTTGAGCAAAATAAATCAATAACCACAATCTATAATCTATAATATACAGAGAAGAAAAACTAATGCATTGTTTCTGGTTTTGTTGATATGCAGGGAGAGCCCAGTTTCCATCTGTTTGGATTTATCATGTGCATTTGTGCAACTGCTGGAAGGGCATTCAAATCTGTTCTGCAAGGGATTTTACTGTCATCTGAAGGGTGGGTAATTTGCCAACAATTTGTGTTGGACTTATTTTGAAGTTAACTAATGACACCAAGTACCCAATTAACTCTTATAAAGTTTCCCAAGCACACATGTTTATTTGACTCTTGGAATTTGTATTTTTGTATTGATCCAAGACATTGTTTTTCTTTCTCAGGGAAAAGCTTAATTCTATGAACCTTCTTCTATATATGGCTCCTATAGCTGTCCTATTACTCCTTCCCGTGACACTTTACATGGAAAGGAATGTTATAGGAATCACATTGGCACTTGCTAGAGAAGATATCAGGATCATTTGGTACTTGCTATTTAATTCGGTGTTGGCATATTTTGTCAACCTGACAAATTTCTTGGTCACTAAACACACCAGCGCTTTGACCCTTCAGGTATATCAAGAACATAATATATTTGTATTTACTTTTTCAAGCAAATATTTATGTCTTATGAACCTCTACAACAGCATGTCTTGTCCATTCTTCTGTTTTCTTTATGTTGCTGTTAAATGCAATTTTTTTGTTTCAGGTTCTTGGTAATGCGAAAGGCGCAGTTGCTGTGGTTGTTTCTATATTGATATTCAAGAATCCTGTATCTGTCACTGGAATGCTTGGATACACACTTACAGTCCTTGGAGTTATTCTTTACAGTGAAGCAAAGAAACGGAACATATAAGAGTAGAGAATTAGAGTTATTCCACCTTACATAGAATGATGGCCTGCCAGTGCCGTGCTATTTGGTTTGCCTTGGTCTTACGACAGTTATTTAGCATTGCATTGCTTCATTCTTTTATAAAGAAACCTGAAATCAACTTGTCGAAGGCTGACCACATAAGAGTAAGAAAGATCTCAATAAAGAACTGATCCGTCTTATGCTACATTTGTAATCAATCCGCATTGGGTTTTTACCCATTTTCTTCTTTTTTGAGGGGGATGAACACCTACCTACAATTACCAGAGTTAGAAAATTCGATTTACTAGTACAAAATTGTAGATTTACCATTTTATGTTAAATTTATTTTAAAGCAGCTCTACCCCTGTAAAATTCTTTCTTGTATGCTTAAAAAAAGATGACATTCAATTCTTTTCTACTTCCATCAAATATCTTGGACCCGATTTGGGAGATTCAGTTTTTTTTTTTTTTTAAATACATCATATGATGGATTGATGATATTTGATTTCAACTTTTTCAATTCTCATAAGTCATAATGGTATTTTCTCATTCAAACAAATCTTGGATAAACTCTGCTTCAAAAAAAAATCTTGGGTAAATTCCAGTTCTGTCTATCATTCTTCCTGTTCTGTGTTTTAAGACCTAACCGAATTAAAGTGGTTTGACATCATTGCTTATTGAGTGCTGGTGGGCATACAACCACCATAATTCTATAAACATTGCTGATTTGTTATTTCTCCACTCTTTATTTTTGCAGGCATTGATTAAAAATATACATCATTAATAATGATTACAAGAATAATGTACTCCCAAATCCAAATCATTTGGTGTAACAGAAAGATCCTGTCTGGAATTGCTTAATTATTAGTTTATCATTTTGGAATCTTAATTAGATAAATTAATAATAATTAACTGTTACTATGAAGGGTTAAAAGTTAATTACCATGAAACAGTAAGAGAGTAAAATCTAGCATGGCGGTGGATAATAGAGAGGACATGATTGGGCATATGGCCGCACGCAGGGTGTGCGTGAAAGTCTATAGATGGGAGCTATAAAGATAATATCTATTTTTATTGTTGAAGTTATCTGAAAGAAAATGGAGGTGTTTTACATAGAATGGATTGCTGCAAATGAGCAACTTGGGAGAGAACTTGACGATGCTAGAGAAAAGCCAGCAGGAGACATCGTCGGACTTGGAATAATCACCGATCGAGTCGTTGCTCATTATAAATCTTACTACGAGCAAATACACCTAGTTTCCAATCGTAACGTCAAAATCGTGTTCAACCCAACCTGGCTCACACATCTGGAGCAAGATTTCCACTGGCTTGGTGGATGGTACCCGACGATTTTCTTCAACATCCTTAAAAAATCTGAATCTTCATTTTGTAATATGCAGAGGTCTGCAATACAGGTACTGGAAGCTGCAAAGTTAGAAGAAGAAAGACATATCATTATGCAGTGTATGAGCATAAGAGAGGCAATGGAAAGACCAGATTTTCTCATCTCGGTGGCCAGATTGGGAATGGTGAGGAACGGAAATTCAATTAGGTTTGAGCAATATTTTCTCGATATTGTTAGCCTCTCATTGAAGTTCCTGTTGAAAAGAGCTGAAATTCTGAGGGTAAGTATTTTTACGGATTTGAAAGAGATTCTTAACCCACTTCAGATGGTCGTGTTCTTGTCAGCCATAGTTGACCTACAGCTTACCATAAGACGAATGGGTTTGGAGGTGGATGCAGACATCTGAGTACCCCTGCGACCTTTCCCGATCTTAAGCACTAGGGGTTTCCGTCCTTGGCTTTGGGTAGTTAATTCAGGTTGAACCGGACCATCGTCGTCTAGCCCGGACAGAGTAACTAAAGAACCATTCTGGGCTAAAAACTATAGAGTTTTAATAAACGTGGCCAGAAGCAAGGTCCAGTAAAGTATAATAAATTGGGATTAGCCAGCCCATTACGGTTGTAAATTGTAATAATTATAAAATTAGTATAAAATTAGGGTTGTAACTTGTATTGTATTTACTTTTTATTCAATCAAATCAATCATTAATTATTTATAAAATACTGTAAGATGAGTTCTGTAATTTAATAATTAATTAATGATAGAATTTATCAGGGTGGAACTCTTCCTCCCCATCCTCCATCAGGGGGAGTGCGAAAATAACAGTAAACCATCCTCTACACGAACTGTTGGTACCACGGCCCGTGGACCAAACAGTCCACCTCCGGGCCCAACCGCACGAAAGGTCTGGGCTCAGGAAAGCCCAGGAGGCCAAGAAGTTCACAGGAAATCCTATAAATACCTCCCTGATCCAACAGAGGAAAGAGCTGACAACTTGAGAGAGAGTTGTGTGTGTAAACGTTCGTTTGTAAACTCACACACCATCACGAACCAAACTAAAATGCTAGAATAAAATTTTATTTTCTATGCAATATAATAAATAAGAATGTTCTTTCTTTCTAAACCTATTACTTATCGTAGAGATTACTTTGTTTGCGTCATCGCTATCGTTAATATGTCATTGCCCATTGGCCTTCTTACCGAAGAGACGTCTATGCTTCCCATCGAAAATCGACTTCAACATTCCACTTCTTTCAAGAATGCTTGGTTCTGAAAGAGACATTTTAAGAGAAGTTAGCCTTTTTTCCAGTTGCTCTATTTCTACTATTTTCATTTCTTCAGAATTTGATTTCCTTCCAAGTTCACAGGATAATAAGTTTTCTTTCTCATAGTCTTGGCCACCCAGATATCTAGAGCCAATTTTGTCATGATTTTCTTTTGGTGAAGGCTTGCTCCATGATCTTTGTTTTATGACATCAGACACATTCTCAGATTCAGAGTTGGCTCTAGTGCCAGGAGTGTGTAATCCAACTTTTGAACCACTATTTGAGTTACCAATTATAGATTTCTCCTGGAAAGTAAAGAACACTGATTAGTAAAATATTTTATCAAAACTTCACATAGGAATAAACTAACATCAAGCAGATAACACAAACCATATCAAAATATCCAATTTTAGGACTTGGTAATCGAAGTCCAGATGGCTTGAATTCCATATTATCAAAGTTGTTGCCATCATGTTTTCTGGACTTGGCTATACCTGACGCAATTGAAGTGATGCTATCCAATGAAGATCGGGCACAAGAAAATTGAGATTTTTTGGTTCTAACAGAAGTCGATGAGGAAGATGATGGTGAAACGGCACTATCAAATGAACTGTTCGGAGAATGCAGTGAGAACTTGGAAGAAGATTTCAAATATGGATGTAGATGAACAATGTTTCTAGATTCCTGTCTGCTTATAGAGGAAATTGAATGGGAATATACTCGTGAGTTTGAGAATGATGTCGCAACACTCCTTGAATAAAGCTTCTTTCTTGAAGACTCTTGAGAATTTCTGGTTGTTATATCAGACGCAGTACATCCAAATTTAGTATACGAAGAATGAGGTGTGTTTGGGAGTTTTTTGGAAAATGCAGGTGATGGAACAAGTCTCGAGGGAGAAGATGATTTGGGCATTACAACGCTCTGTACTGCACTGCCATAAATTTTGGATGATACTTCACGTCGACAGTTACCTGGAGCTTGAAACTTAGAAATCATTAAACAGTTCATGAAATATAACCTAATATTGAATTTTTGAATTTCATATTATAGTCTATGCATATAGTATATACATAGAATGACATGATAATGATGATATAATATAAAAAAATAGCATAAACTGAACTGAAATGCAATGTATTTACCAGACACAGTTTTCTCAGTATTCTTTATTTTTGCTACTGGAGTCGATACCCTTTGGCTTGGTGAAATTTTGGAAGCCATCCTAGGTGGCTTTACTGATGAAGATGGCTGCTTGGATCCATTTCCTCTGCTATCTTTCCTAAGTGGCTGCTTGCATCTATTTCCTCCACTATCTGACATCCTAGGTGGCTGCTTGGATCCATTTCGTCCACTATCCGACGTCCTAGGTGGCTGCTTGGATCCATTTCTTTCACCATCCTTACCAATATATAAATATATAATATGAATGCATCAGTTAATCATCAGGACTCCTAGTAATGGAAAGAACTTTATTGTATATACAAAATCACAAATACTATGATAATATGGTGATACCCTTTTAGAGATTCCATATGATCCATGTTTGCTAACAGAAATTACTTTGGTAGAATCTGGAGGCTTTAACTGTAAATCGAATTTACTTAATATTTGGAGGTAAAAGTTAAAATATATATGAAAAATAACTCTACAAGCTAGTTATGCAGACAATTTACCATGGGGTTGGTAAATGTTTCAGCCCTTGTAGATGCTGCATAGTAAAAAAAAAATGGAATCATGATATAATTAATAAAAAAGTGATGGGAGGTATCATGACCAGAAATTCTTACAGAAAATCCCTCTTTTAGTAGCTAGCGGTCTAGATGTAAATTTTCTGCTCAAAACTTTCTCTTCGTTAGGTTTACTAAAGGATTTTTGAATGGAAGTCCGTACATTATCAAACAGTTCAGCTTCACAATTATCAATTCCCCACCCATCAGTATCTAGTGTAGAATTGGAATCAGATAATTTATTCAGATCTTCTTGAATTAGAGGCAAAACATTTGAATCCACTTTTCTGAAAGTGCTATTGACCGTGGCTAATTCTTCAGGATCAAGAATACCTGAATATAAGATCGAATGAGGAATGATTGTAAACATGGTAAATTAATGCAGTATTTTTGTTAGCTGTAAGTACACTGTATACCTTCACTAGTGAAAAAAGCACTGTTCCAGGCTAAACTCTTTCGAATATTACACCTTCCAGCGTTTCTTGTATCTTGCTTGAGAGATTCTGGTAAGCTCACGATTTTTTGGGTAGATGTAGCATGTTTTTGATGAGCACCAAAATTTTCTGAAAGATAAGTTTGATTTATTGTTACAAATACCCCAATGTAATGATGGTTTAATCAGCCGTAAAAGAAGCAGCAACACACACACAGCCCCAGATAGCTATGAACAGACGACATCCATTGTTTCAAAATATGCATACCCTCTTTCAAATTGAGATTTTGATGAGAACAGATCAAACAAAAACACATCCTCTGATTTCTGGACCATTGGCACAAAAGGAAGGAAAGAAATGAAAAACCTTGGAGAATAATGGAAAAAGAGAAATACCCATAAATCGAAAATCTATCTGAAACGCCTCTACTGCCTCCTTCTTCATGGTACCGTCAGGTTGAAGAAACACTTGAGCTTTGGGAATTGGGGATGGCAGAGGGGAGAAATAGCTAGAGAACGACGGATACAATCGATGTTTGAAAATAAAAGTAAATCACACTAACACGCTCGTTAATCGTTCTAGTTTTATACGATGCTTGAGAAAATAAACATTAAGCACTCACAGAAGAAGAAGGAAATGCAATAATGATGCCAGATGGCAGCGGTAATAGAAACGGTACGTACATTTTGAATTTTAAATATTTGAAAGGATACATAACATAAATTAAAGGGGTAAACGAAATTCAGAAAATTTATTTTTCTTTTAGTGAGTTTAATCCCACATCGAAAGATTTCAATAACTCATAATAGCCAATGGTCTATATAATGATTTCCTAAGATTGTTTTTTAATTATCAGCTGCGTGGTGAATACATAGCGAACTATTCTTTCGCCTTTTACTAAAGAATACCGTGTGTTTGCTACTGTTAAGCAGCATATCTTAATTTTTTTAGGATCCTTAAGCTTTTGTTTTGGGTTCCATAATTTGAAAAATAAACTATTTAATTTGATTTTTGAAATTTATTTCGTATCAATTACGGAAGATGTATTTATAAATCTGTCATGTAAAATTATTTTCTGTTGATGGATTTTGGAAATTTTTGTTAGTATAATTCTACTATCAAAATAAAGATTTGGAAAATTTGAATAAAAAGATTTAGTATGTTCTAAGATAATTATACTAATCGGTTCAGTTGTTTAAAGCAATGATAAAACCATACATAAGATAGAAAGCTATTACCAACAGAAGTACAGAAACTATATATATAATAACAGAGAGAGAAAGCTATCACTAACAGAAGTACAGAACTATATATGGTGGTGACTCCAGACCTCCAGGAGCATGAGCATCTGGATCTTATTCTTATTATTTCGCAAGCGTCGGCTTGGTGTCAGTCGTCGCTAGCTTTGTCTGGGTTTTGGCTGGAAGAATCTCCTTGCCCATCCTTACTTATCTTCTTTTCAGATCCACTTTTGCCTAAGTAATTGCCCGCCGAAAGATCTTTGATGATTTCACGAAGGATGCTGTTTCTCTTCTTACCATGGCTTTCAGGCATCTTTAGCAATCAATGTGTTGTTTTGCAGAACAGGACTGGAGAAGACTGGAAATAATAAAGGATTAAAGCCTAAGTGGTCATTAAAATAGAGTTAAAATAATTATCAAAATTACAAAAGAACCCAAACGAAATTGCTCAAAATTTTACACAAATAATTTCACATCGTCACTAATATCTGAAGACTGAGGGTAATGTTGGAATTTTCTTTTGAAAACCCTACCAATTCACCATGTCACTCAGTGTCTGATCAGTTAATTCTTATCCGATCAGTTCTTTGAAAACGTGTTTTGTGTGGAGATAACGTCACTCCATGAAGTCATCATAGACTCAAGACTAAAATTCTGAACTGTTGGATGGTGTTGCAGTTAATCAAAATCGTCACTTTATTATATTGTTTTTGATTATTTGTTGACACACATATCCATACATAGATCGGACGGCTTAAAGACAAGAACACTTTTGAATTTATTTAAAATGAGTTTTCCTGAATTTTATTCATACAATTTTTTCCAGTGAACTTAGACATAGGGTGAGCTTAAAAGCGTTCACCTTATCTGAGTCGTTCAATGTTGTTGCAGTTAATCTAAATCGTCACTTTATTATATTGTTTTTTAATCATTTGTTGACACACATCTCTATATATAGATCGGACGGCTGGGAGTCAAGAACACTTTTGAATTCATTAAGGTGAACTTTTCAGAATTTTATTCCATTGTATATTATGTCTTAGAATAATTGGTGTCAACAAAACATTAAAAAAAATCAACATGAACACTCAAATTTTCCAAACATAAACAAAACAGAGGTTGGATAAACTCCTTGTGTGACATTAAAATCTTGCCTTCAATATCTTCAAGCAACCCAACAACAGGGTTGTCTTCCGAGCCATTGAATTACAAGATCCCATCTTTTTCCTGCAGCAGTGGATGATAACCTGACGATGAAACTGAACAGGCTTCCGATAATCTTAGCCTTGACTTGGCCTCGCTTGGGCAAAGGATTCTTCATTCGTGCTCTCTCGTATTTCGTCCCAGCCATCATTTCAAGAAGAAAAACAAGAACAAGAGAGAGAAAAGAAGAAAACGGTGCTTGAGAATGTTCAGAAGATGAGTGTAGTAGAGTGGTAGTTGAGTTAAATTAGGTGTTATTTATAGAAGGTCAGCTCAACTTAGCAGCTGTCTAACTACAACTTTCTTGGTACCCAAGCTTTTGAATAGTCGAACCTAACATAAAATGTAACAATAAAAGAATATAGACGTCACTACTCACTGCATGAGTTCAGTTGGTCGGGACCTTTAGTTGCTAATGAGAAATCAGACAAGAAATGGTCAAATGGAGTAACTAAGCAGTAAATTTTAAGAAACAGTAGTTAAAATCATAAGATTCGTCTCTAAAAATTAATAAGAAAAATTAATAAGAAAAATCAACATAAAGAGATGTTATCAATTTGGTTTCATGTAATTTTCTTGATTAGTGATTACGATCTCAACTGTTATCATACACAATCAAAATTCAGTGTGCAAATTTCAATAAAAAAAATAAATAATAAGACAAAACAAAGGCTCACAGTGACTCAGTGAGGAAGAAAACAGCTGTCTTTGGGATGTATTATTAGGACCAAGTCAAATGTTAAGGTAACAAAGTACAAACGATAACATGCCGTCTAGACACAACTGATCTTAACTCGTGAACATTTGACCAAAATTCCAGGATTCAACATGATCTTAACTCATGTGAGATTTTCATTTTTTTTTTTAATATGAGATTTGAATCTAAGTACACAAGTCAGATTCAGATTCCTAATCCCATTGGTTATGCTTTGATAACTTCTACTTTAAGAACAAATAGTTAAACACGGATTTTTAGCACCAGAAAAAATTTTAGCATAAACATGTCTTGGGCAATTCCATAATTCATGTATATAACCATCTCTAAATTTTTTTTATATATTTTTGTCAATGGTTAGAATACATACATTAATATTTTTGTCAATTTATGACCAACATAAATATCATCTCTAAATTGGACACATACATTAACAATTTAACACTATCAAAATTTCAGTTCTCCAGTTGTCTACCTGGATAGAAGAAATTGACACCATTTTCCTTCACCTTAAAATGAAAATTACGAACCATGCTTCTTGAATATTCACCTCCTTTTCGATTTTGAGTTCCCTTGTTAATTACAGTTAACTGCAACAAAAATAAGAGGATTGATAACTTACAAAATCAGGAATATTCACTAGCACAAATCTCATAATTGTTTCAATCCTTGAAGATTATGTATACTTGGATTTTTTATTAACAATGGCAACGGCAATCAAAGTAAGAATGAAAAAAGTGCCTTGAATGCGTGCGTGTTTAATAAATAATCATGGTAATTGGAAACTTGTATCTAAGGCATTATTAGTACAAATCTCACAGTTGTTACAATCCATTGGATTATTAATCAATCGTCAGTCTTGGTCTAATATTCTAATCATACAGATTAAATGTGGCAAATGTAATTTTTTGAAAAACATGCAAAGAAGAGGGGGGAACCTACCTGTCCATGCACATCAGCTGCCAAACCAGTGCTCAGAGATTCTGATTTTAGTATAACATTTGCAAGATATTCCAATTGCGATAACAGTTGCGAGACTTCTGTAGTAGAATAAATGTCCATATGATTCAAAACAATGATGGAGCATTCCTAAAAAGATATATGCAAATCAAATAAAAGCTATTAGAGAATGTTTACAAATAATTGTAAAAGATCATAATACTAGTAGTAAGTAGACTCACCACATTAGAGTTTATTGTAGTGCAGTAATGCAGAAAATCCAAAACATCATTTGTAGAACCATGAATGGCTATCTCCAATTGAGAGAGATCATCAATCATTATGGTAAAGTGTTTTCTATTTTGAACTGAGCAACTCAATTCAACAGCTTCATGAATCTGGCCAAATAATCGAATAAGTCCATTTTGAAGATTATTTTTTCCATCTCCGACTGTAATAAAAGAAGAGAAAAAAAAACTAATTGAGGAGCCAAGCCGAGTTGCTTTCATTAAGAACAAAGTAGATAGTAATTATGAAAAAAACACAAGTCCCAAAAAACCAACTGATGCAAATGACCTTCATTTTGTTGTCTGCTAGCTTGAAAATCCATCTTCATCACGTCAAAGAAATGCAGTTTCATTTTTTCTTTGTGCGCTGATAAATTACAACCCTGTTTGCAAACATTTCCGAATATCATGGATGAGTCATGAGATATAGATAGTTAGTAGTTACTAGTTATTAGTTAGGAATATAACAAATCATTGAATGAATGTATGTATGTATAAATACAGACTACTATTATCGATATAATCCATCGGATTTCGTGTGATTAGTCTTCACATTATGAAAATCTTCGTCGTTAAATAATCAGTAATTACACAAAGAAAATACCCATATTTTAACAAGATCCCTAATCCTGGAATCATGCACTGCCGCCCCAAATATTTCAAGTGTCGTTTGCCGACTAGTAAAGTTCTACATTATTTAGGTAATTCCCACCACCCACAAACGGCCATACCAACATTAAAGATTAAAAACATCAAATAAATGAAACATACAAGTTTTCTGAGAATGCGGTCGTAGTGGGAGAAGGGATTTGCAAACGCAAGGAGGATCAAACATCCATCTTCGTTTTCTTCATCCAATGCGCGTTTTATGAAGTGATGAAGGACGAATCCAGCGTTCGTCTCCACGCAGTCCTCGATAAGCAAGAATCCGCCATTAACACTCCCGATAGCTTCGTCAAGTAGAGTCATGTCCCTTGTTATTTGGAGTTTTGATCGACAAAGGGCAAACGGACGAGTATCACCGGCGCCACTCTCCACAATTCCTAAAGGACTGTAACATTTACAAATAAATCCTTTACAATATCGAGTATTATTACAATATTGTCCTTTATATATAAATAATTATAAAATCAAGGTAAAATACAAAAATACACGTCCAATTTATTATTTATGGTCGACGAAGAACGTAAGTACGTAACATCTCCAAAAGTCCAAAACCTATGACTTCGCCGGCCGGCGGCCGCGACGGTCGAAGGACCGACGAAAGCCACGAGAGAGAGAGAGAGATAAAAAGAGTAACATATTAATTACCAAAAGGCAAAAGATAGACAAGGAATCGATAGTCGATGTCCTAGCCAAAATCTCTTTATCACCACCATTACTACTTCCTCCGATTCATATCCTATTTTGAATCAATGCCAACATGAGTAGCTTCTTTTTGACTAGTCTTAACTATGAACCCAATTAAGATGATTCCAAACAGGCTAACAAGCTTCTGTCCAGTGACCAAACAGCTCGCACTCCGAACACTTCGGTGGTGGTTCTCGATCCATCTTTAATTTTCACATCATATTAATTTCTCCACTGCTGTTCATCACATGTGTATATATATAGATAGTACTGTTTTTCAATATGAAAATGGTGATGTGGGTCGTTACTGATCGATCATGACGGTGGAGTAGATTCCGTGTGTTATAATTTGGTTATATATCTAGCTATTTTAGAAGAACACGGATCCAAAACAGTTGTGGAGGAGTCAATTAATGCTGGAATTCTATTCCTCTATTTCACACTGTAATATATCTCTGTCGGTTTATAAGGTAATCTTGTAGTCCCCCCAACTGAATCACTGTAGCAGCAAAAGGATCCTATTTATGATTCAATTCCTTCTTTTACATGCATTTTGAAAAACAAAACAAAAAATCAAACTCTGATCAATCACTTCAAATGTAGCATTACCATTACTTTAATCCTAAATCCATCCATCATCGATCTGCTGCATTTGATGCAGTGTAATAAATTATTGAACGGGAAGGGAATTGAAAAGAAAGAAGATAGATCGGGAGCAATTGGGACGTCAGATCATGTAATAACTTAAGTCATAACTGCACCTGCATATATACTATGTCTTGTCGCGCAGTTGAATGGTAGACAATAGGGTCATACACTCATATGCTGGTTTACAAGTTGAATTGATCGAAGAATATACTTTTTTTTTTTAAACTTAATTTCGGTTTTCTTCTACAGAGATTGACCAACCAGAATCGACTATATAGATTCTTTCCTGACAGGGATAGATCGATAGATTTTAAGTTTCAAGGCAGCATGCAGAAGCTGCATAGTACTGCCCAGAATATATACATATATATAATTAGGGTCTTTTCTTTCAACCATATTCTCAGATCCCCCCTCTCTCTCATATTGAATTGGAATGTTATTGGTAAAGATAAAAGCTAGGAGGAATTAAGATGGGTAATTAACTAATGATTCGATAGAAGAAAAAAATTAGGGTTTTCTTTAAATAGATGATAGAAGAAGTAAGGTCACATCAACATCAGATCAGGATCTAGAGTAAGTTTAGCTCTACATGACTGGTTATTTGACTATTGCAAAATGCCATAGTGCTTCAGCAATCTAGCTAGCTTAGCTTGGTTGCGACAAGTTTCCAGATTGCTGCTATAAACTGCATTACTGCGTGCTGTTGGGAATTGGGATGATGAGAATTAAGAACTGAGAGGTGAGAAATCAGAAATGTGTTTTAGTTTTAGCAGCTGTTTTCGCACTGCAACCTTGAGGTCTGTGGAAGACATGAAGATCGAAAGACAGGTGATTGACAGTAGTTGTGAGTTTGTAGATCGATCGATGCATAATTAAGTATGAAAGACTTTAAAATTTCGGATTGATCATATATTTCTTAGAATTGATTGGAATGAATTGAATAGCATTTACTGCATTGTTAATTGCAATACCTCATCGATCTGAGAAGATAAAAATAAACCAATGAATTGAATGTGTGGATGGGTCCATCGATATATCTATGTACTTTGAAAACTATTGGGAGGTCTGTAAAAAAGGGCTATCTTGATCAAGGCTTCTTCAACGACAAACCATGCACCATTAATTATCTACTTGGATGAATTGAAGAAATTGAATTCATGGCAAGTAAATAGAGCAACCCTAGCTACTACTAAAGGTCGATTTCTTGATTTGACAAGTAAATTTAAAGATGGATGACATGTCCGTCCGTCCATCCATCCGTCGGTCGGTCGATCTGTCGGACTGTCGGTTTGAATCGACTTACCAATTACCATCATCTATCATTCATTCTGTTTCTGTTTCTGTTTCTGTTTACAAAAAAAACCCATCTTCCGGAAGATGGGAATTAATTACCAACATTTAATGTTGCTTAATCACATATAAACAAAAACCCTAGTTTATATATCCATAGATTACATAAAAAAAAATTATATATATATATATATATATATTGCAATAGTACTCTCATAGCCTCTCCCAAATGCCAAAACAACATCAATGCGCATGTTCAGACTCTTTAAACTTGCCTGCTAAAACTTGCAATCTTGGCAGTCGGTCTTTACGAAGAGTCTTTCATGAATGGTATGGGCAGGCATTAGATTAGAAACCCTAAAAGTAGGGTGTCATTTAACCATTTTAATTTGTTCATATGTATATATTGACTGTTCAGTGCTGTCTGCTATTAATTGATGTATGAAATCTACTCTATCCGGCATCTATCTAAGTAGCAAGATCCAAGCTAGTACATCCATCACTCCATCACTCAGATCAGATCAGATCAGAAGAGATGAGACTGGTTTATCACCGGGCCGGCAGCAGGTTTAATTTAAACTAAAATCAAAACAAAAATGGCAATTTATGTCATGTATCTACTTCGATTTAGAGATTTGGTGATGAATTAATTGAAGTGCTTGCGTGTCATTCCATATCACTGCGTAGAGATGATGAAGATGAAACCTGTATATTTGAATCATGATGCAAGATCGAGGCAAACCATATCGAAACGTATCATTGAATATACGTAATTAAGAGAGGAGGAGCATCAGAATGTCAGTACCACTTGTCTGTTTTCGAATTACTCTAGATTAATTGGACGTAGAATACATCCATCTCTTCTGCTCTTTCTTTATAAACTCACCGAGTTGCTGCTTTTCATTCTTAACTTTCTTACCGGCAGCCATCATCCTCCCTTTTGTCCAAAGATCAAATACCTTTTGCTCTTTCCTTCTTTTATCTTTTTGTTTTGTCTGCGTTATTGTAGATTGAAAAAAGGTCGAAGGATCGATGCCTCAAGCTCCCTCAACGAGGTGGTGTCCAACACCAGAACAGCTGATGATACTGGAAGAGATGTATAGGAGTGGTATCAGAACTCCAAATGCTTCTCAGATACAGCAGATCACTGCTCATCTCTCTTACTATGGAAAGATTGAAGGCAAGAATGTGTTCTACTGGTTTCAGAACCATAAGGCAAGAGACAGGCAGAAAATGAGAATTAGAAGACCGAGTAGGCATCACCATCTCCTCCAATCGCAGCAGCAGAGTCACCAGATTAATGCAAATGAACAGACGATAACCACTTCAGCCACTCATCCACAGTTCTTTCAGATGGAAATCTCACAACCATCTGCACATCATCAACCTCCTCATTTTCAATTTACGCATCAGGTATATAATATTAATTAGATCTCGATGATTCTATATATATATAATAGAATTGAGAATTGACGTATATAGAACATGCAGGGTGATCCGTGTTTGCAGGAAAACAACCCAGCTGTGATGAATTTGGTGTGCAAACTTGAAGCAAGTGAGACGAAGGAAGGAGATGAACAGATGGCGAGATCATCTATGGAGTCGACGAATCATGTCCCCCGAAACGAATGGGTGACCATGATGGAAATGGGTTCTACTTCTACGGCTCTTACAGTCGTGGATCCTCCATTCTCGAGAGAACTTAAAACCCTAGATCTCTTTCCTACCAACAGCACTGGATTGAAAGGGGAGGAATATTATTGCAGCACTTCAAAGTCATCAACCTCCACATCTACCACCAACTAGGTCGATATACATATAGATCTCATTCAAATCTGTGTGCGCATGCATCTATCACTTACTATTTCTAGGGTTTGTGTTGGTTTCTTATTGAATATTGCATGCAGCTACTAATCTGTACGTCGACCTGGTTTAATTTGGCTGATCATTGTGTATTTGTGTGATGGGAATCATATCTCTATTTCTTTAATTCTACGTTTATTTTTATGGAATTTGTTCTTCTTCAATATATCTATGTTAAATTCCCTTTCATTATTACTTACCATGATACCAAGCACCTCCTAATATTCTGTAGATCATCCACCGACCTCCAAAATAGATAGGTAGGTGTCACTGTGCTCCAAATGCACCTCCCAAAATAATGTTCATAGATTAAAGAAATAGATTTGCTTGAATATATATCATCTTTTTCTCTGTTTAGAAGAAAGAAATGAAAATCTTTTTTTTTTTTTTGATATGGTACTTAGATTAAAAATAAAAACAATAAGCAAGATTAAAACCCTTGACAGTCAACAACCTTATAATTAAATAGTACCGCGACTCGTCCAGCTAATTTCTCTGTGTAATAAAAACAGTTTTAAACGATCGAGTTGATCAGTAATTTAAAGTTACCATATATCCAATGAGTGCAAAATTGGACCCATGCATATATAGACCATAGAATTAACTGATCTACTGTTCAAATTAACTATTAAAGTTATTAATGATCCGGACAGAATTTTAATCTCGTTGTATACTATAGGAAACTGAATTGAATTGACTTAAATGGAATGAGTTGAGTTTACAATAACTATCTATGTCTATTTATACTAATTATTCTCTACCTGATGGTTGTTAGAGTAACAACCTTATATTTGTTAATACACCCCTCAATCTTGAGAGAGTTCTCTAATAAGATTGTTTCTTTGATCAATGAATAATACCGGCTTTAACGCTTTAATCAATATGTCTGCCTTTTGATGTGCTCCTGATATGTGTGATATATTTATTGTTCCTGCCTCTACTCTTTCTTGAACATACTTCAAGTCGATGGCTACATGTTTTAGTTTTGTATGACATACTGAGTTTGAAGCCACATATGTTGCACCCAAATTGTCGGATCTGAGCGTCATTGGTAACCGTGCTTCAATACCTAATTTCAATAATAGGTTTCGTACCCATTCAAGTTCCGTAATTGTTGTGGCAATTGCTCTGTATTCTAACTCCGTACTTGATCTTGCCACGGTGTTTTGTTTTCTAGAGGTCCATGCAATTAATCAGTGATTCGCCTACGTAGATGAGGTACCTTGTTTGACTTTTGCGGTCATCCATGTCCCCTCCTCAATCTGCATCGATCACAATATCCGGTGATTGTAAATGACGTTGTTTTTCGTAACATTAGACCTAGCTTCTGCGTTCCGGACATATATTGTAATACTTTCTGCATTGCTGACCAATATACAGGTTTTGGAGATTGATTTGCTTTTGTCGTCGTCCAGAACGGAATCGCGATTTACTTGGAGAACGATTTGTTTGAAAAAATCGTGAAAAAATCGTACGATTTGTAGCTTTGAAACTTGATTTGAATATTGAAGAAAGGAAAAAAAATCGTCGATCTGCAGAGACAGTTGTGAATTTGAGCAGAATCTGGAGTACGAAATCTGTTGCAGTATTGAAAACGGATGCGGAATGCGGAAGCGGATGTTGAGCAGAGTGCTTGAGCGGAAGCGGATAGAAAAAGAGCGCAAGAAATCGCATTTTCTCTGGTAGAATACCTGCTCTGATACTATATAGGAAACTGAATTGAATTGACTTAAATGGAATGAGTTGAGTTTACAATAACTATCTATGTTTATTTATACTAATTATTCTCTAACTGATGGTTGTTAGAGTAACAACCTTATATTTGTTAATATATACGTAATTTATATTTAATTTTCATCATGATCGATGTAGTCAGTGATATATTATGCGACTCTGATATATAAGTCAGAAGCATAAAAGTCTTTTTATTTATACAAAGAGACGTTCCTCTGTTATAAAAAAAATGATCCGTCGACAAATGAAAATTACAGTTATAACGTACTTACGATTAAAATTCTTAAAGATTCAGAATTCAAATCTCTGTGTATATTTTAAATAATTTTTTACTATCATTTGTATATTCAGACTTAACTAGTTTAGGTATTTTGTCAAGTTTACTAAAGGGATCCGGAGCGGACGAGGGAAGAACAGAGAGGAACTAGAAAATAGTTGAAGAAGAATAGAGAGAGAACGTACACAAGGGGTTAATCAAAGAATCATTGAACATGGCCTTGAACGAAAGTCTGTTTTCTTGTAGTATTTGAACTTTTGAGAGAAAATTAGGGTTTACAGTTTTTGAAAAAGAAACTAGGGTTTACAGTTGGTACAAAAACTATTCATATGAATGAATGTAAAGCTAATGGGCCTAGACATTGGGCTAGACTAAATGGATCAATTGAACAAGAATAATGAATTAGACTAAGTTATAATTTTAATAATATTTGAGGACATGTATGCAAAGTGTACATGGGTTTTGCTTATGGATAACTGGATAAGCATGCATAAATTTCGACGAGCTCTGTAAATGAAACCAACGAACAATTTGTCTGTTTTTAATGATTGGGCGGACAGGATTGGATTCTACCGTTCTACGTGATAATGTGACATACCAATTGCCATTGCCAACACCACTTATACCTTATCTTATATTCAAGATGGAGTCAATTACGTATTGATTCAAAAAAATCACCTACTTCTTCTGGTTGTTGCTGCTGCCTGCTGGAGCACTTCTGCCGTAAACAAAAATCAAGACGGAGATCGAAGGTATATTTTGATCATCTGAAATTGAGTTTTCCGGCCAGTTTCAATTACGAGGTTATGTATGTAAAGTGTGAACTGTGAACAGTGAGAAGGAATAAATGGAGGAAGATAAAAACCGTTCATCAAAAAAATCACCTTTAATTCGCAACTCCCGATACTCTCTTGAAGTATTTAACTCTTCCTCCACTATCCAACCTCACCAACTCCAATCAGATGACACGTGGCAGAACTATGGAACTGCCGAATCACATCACCAGACGCAATCCGATGAGTACACCAGTCCCAGATGGATGGCCATTGCGGCGACGAAAGATAAAAATGCAATTTCGCCTTCGTCTTCGTCTTCCATCGCATCGGTGGCTGCGAGAAGGGCCACGGAGTGGGGACTGGTTCTCAAAACCGATGAGAAGACCGGGCGTCTGCAAGGTGTTGAGGCCCGAAAGTCTGGTGATGAAGAAAGCAACGGAGTTGGGCGCGAGAATTCAACGTCGAAGGTGTCTGAGAATTCCGATTCGATAAAAGCCTTACCTAGGGTTTCGGAGGATCTCAAAGGAGCACTTTCGGCTTTCCAGCAAACATTCGTTGTTTCCGATGCGACATTGCCCGATTGCCCGATTATGTATGCGAGTGCCGGATTCTTCAAGATGACCGGTTACCTACCCAATGAGGTTATTGGAAGGAACTGGTATGCATTGTATATTTGTTACCTAACTACCTTTTCAGTACCTACTAACTTCAAGATTCTTTTTTGAAGCATACTAACTTCAAGATTTATCCGAATGACTTTAGTACACACTACACATGCAAAGGCATTATAATGTACACATGCAATGATGCAAATACATTAAAAAAGCATTATAATTGCATGCAAATACTCTTGGTTATTTAAATGAATAATGTTAAGGGATTTTCGATTTTGTATTGAAGATTTGCAAAAAAATTCCATCAATCACATTTGATTTTTATTTGGTTTGGGATGTTTGTTCCAGCCGATTCCTTCAGGGAGAGGGAACTGATAGAGAAGAAATTGCAAAGATAAAGGAGGCGCTCAAAACAGGAACTGGCTACTGTGGCCGTTTATTGAATTATACCAAAAATGGGACTCCTTTCTGGAACCTTTTGACAATTGCACCTATCAAAGATGAGTCTGGGAAAGTTCTAAAGTACATAGGGTAAATTAAATTTATAATTTCAGAATTAAAAGTCCAACCTCCAGATCTTTGTATGAGAATTGCACTTTTTTCTCTTCTTTTCTTAATTGGAAAGATAATGCTGCTTCTTACAGAATGCAAGTGGAAGTTAGTAAGCACACAGAGGGACTGAAACAATCTGTGGTTCGCCCAAATGGACTACCAGAATCTCTGATTAGATATGATGGTAACTACCTTTCATTTTGCATAGCACACAGCAATAAATTTGTGTCTTTTTTTTAATTGCACTTTCGGATCAACCTTTTCAAAACATCTCTCCTTTAATAGTTGAATGTATGGATACACGTACTTAATGCTGAATCTATGTTTTACTGTAGCTAGGCAGGAAGATAAAGCCTCTGATTCGATATCTGAGCTTGTGTTTGCTGTAAAACATCGTCGTGCACTTTCAGAATCGAAAAGTCATTCATTCAGAAAAAAGTCCGGTAGTGACGGAGAGCTAGATGTATTTGAGCCTTCAACGATGAAAAATTCAGAAGATGTCTTTCTTGATAGACGCAATTCATGCAGTGGAATGATAAGCACAATGAAGAACATAAGAGAAAATCCTAGAGAAAAAAATAAGTCAAAAATAAAGCCAAAGAAATCAATTTTACATGCAATTATGAAGTAAGTTGGTGTTAATAATAATTTTGTATGTCTTTTAAACCACCTTAAAAGTTCAACCTGACTTTTAATTTGTCAATATTTACGATTTTTATAAATATTTATTGTTGTTAGTTTCATTGGGTTGGGTCGTTCAAACATTCAAAACGGTGATTTAGATGTCACTATAGAAGAACATACCTTCCATGAAAATGATATTCAAAGGTCTGGAAGCTTTAATGATAAAGACAGAATGAAAGAAATGAGAAAGGGAATTGATCTTGCTACAACTCTTGAGCGTATTGAGAAAAACTTTGTCATAACTGATCCAAGGTTACCTGATAACCCCATTGTAAGATTATCTAGATTTCAATATGTTATATATTATGTTTAAAATGGAATATCTATTTTTGGAAACTAAATTGTTGTAAATGATACTTGTTTTGATGTTATTTGGTAAAAAAACACGCAGATTTTTGTATCGGATAACTTCCTTGAACTTACAGAATACAGCCGAGAAGAAATCTTGGGAAGAAACTGCAGGTGGATGGATCCTTGTTCACAATGCTCTCTATTATTATTTTTAAACTTCATGTCTTTTTATTTTTCTTCCGATCTATGTTTAAGCATTTTCCTATGTTTAAATAAAAAAAGGACAGTATTGTTGATGCTGTTTATTAACATTTGAGCATTTACATTAGCATTCCATTGCCCACACAACTTGTTTTGTACCTTTGATTAGGCTTTTTTTTTTAATATTTTATTCCCTATGAAAATATGAAAATCATTTTAACCATAAATATGTTGAAATGATTTGTACTCTTATATGTTCCTAGCTTCCTTTTTATTTTTCAGATTTCTCCAAGGACCTGACACAGATCGAGAAACTGTTAGAAAGATCAGGGAAGCCATTGACAACGAAACAAATGTGACTGTTCAATTCATAAATTACACAAAGAGCGGTATGTTCGTTTCACGTCACCTAAAATTTCAAAACAAATAATATTACAGTACTATTTATTTAATGCTATCTTTGTTTTAAATTATTGAGTCCCTGTTAAATTCTTCACAATCATAAGGACTGCAGACTGTAGCGTATTTCACTTACAAACATGAAATATGGAGTTTAATGAATGTCTAAATTATGGTCTAATTCATTTTGATATAATTTGTATTCATTTGGGTAAATCGATCTATGTGATATGGAATACTGAAATATGTTTTTTATTCTCATTGCAACAGGAAATAAATTTTGGAATCTTTTTCATCTGCAACCTATGCGTGATCAGAAAGTACGATTAATGTAAATATTAATGCTTGATTTATATTTTAAATCCTTTAATTTCTCACGCAAGTCATTGCTTCAAATAGGGTGAAGTACAGTACTTCATTGGAGTCCAGCTTGATGGTAGCGAGCATGTTGAGCCACTTCATAATTGTATACCAGATCCCAAAGCAAAAGAGAACTCAAAAATGGTCTGAAAAAATTATTCTTGCATGATATATCTTACCTTTTTTGGGAGGGGGATAATTGTCTACTTGCATCAAAAGTTTTTTCATCTTTGTATTCTCAAATTAAATCCATCTTTTTAACTAAAATTAGATATCCTTGCAACTCATTTGTACTTACTCTTAATAGTCAATTCTCATATTAATGTTCATTTGAAGAGGGCTGATTTGCTGACTGCATTGAAAGTATGACGGGTGCTTCCTAGATTAGATTAGAATGTATTAGACCTAAATTAGTTGATGTATTAGATTAGAATGACATATACTCCATATACAAATAATAGCATTATAGACAACATTTTCCATTCTAATACTAATATCACTTTTGGTATTGTAAATAACTAAATGTGTAATTTAATGCAATTATGTGTGCATCATTGTTGGCTAATATTCTTGTTTCGCTGTCACGGTCTAACACATTACTTCAGAAATATGCATCTAATCACTATCTTCATTTTTTGCAACCACTTTAGAATTGTCTTGACTACCACTTATTCACATTATTGTGTGTATGTGTGTATTTTAAATTTTTACTTTTCTTTTGTTAAGTGGAGCAGATTTTTTCAAGAGACGTGAAGTATTTTTATTTTTGCTTCAAAAAAAAAAAGTATTTTTTATTATAGGTTAAAAAACTGAAAAAGTGTACCAAATCCCCTAATAAGAATGAAATGCACTAATGCAGTAATTCTACCATAGAAATTTGAAGCTGTATATTATTTTAATTTAGAGGAAAAATATTTTCCCTTCCGATGGTCTGATATTAATTATTATTATATTTAGGTGATAGATACTGCAGAAACTGTTGACGGAGCTGTTAGAGATTTTCCAGATTCCAATTTGGTAATTTCTGCTTATTTTGTTGTTATCTTTGTCTAGAATAGATTAATATAATATTGTATTAGGTTTTTTATTTCAATGCAGAAACCACAAGATTTATGGGCTGCCTATTCAAAAATTGTTCTTCCAAAGCCCCATAAAATGAATAATTCATCTTGGAAAGCCATCCAAAGGGTATTCACTATTCATTATGTTATGTTTGATTTGAAGCATGGATACTATCTTCGTATTGTTAGATTATAATACTATAGGAGTTAAATACTATAAGTCATTTGTTTTAGTTAAATACTAAATACCAAATAACTTACATTTCAGCCCACCTGTTTATTATGCAATATAGAGAATGAATCCAGAGCCCACCTATTTTTCAATTGTTCCTACTCTAGAGCCATCATGCTTCTCTTGGTTAAAAACTTAAATAACATTTTCTGGAAGATACTAAAAATACCCACTCCCACCACCACTCACCCGGATATTAGAATAGGGGACCTAACTGAGGCATGTCAAAAACTGTCACATTACTCCCCAATTTGGGGACTACTTTGGAACATGATTGGAACATATGGGTAGAAAGAAATCACAGAAGGAAACAACATTCTCTCAGACCACCAGAAACAGTGTTAAAGGAGGTAATCAAGGACATCAGCTTATCCTTCAAGCCTGAGTGCTTCAAGAAATGTTGTTGTCATCCCTTGGAGACTAGCACAATGCAGATATGGGAGACCAACCTCCGGAGACAGATAGTCTAGAGTTTTCTTTAGGAAATATGGCTGTGTGGAAAGTGTCACAATATTCATATTTATATTTTATGCTTATTTCCATTGTATTTTCAGGGTAATGCCCTTCATTTTTCATTTAATGAAAACATTTAACAGCTTCAAAAAAAAATAACTTACAGTGTTTTATAGTTTATAGTTTATACTTTATAATATGTCACATTCTTTGATGTTTGGGCTGTATTACAATCATAGATCAAAAAAGCGGAAAGCGCTCCCAATTTCCAGGGAGCGCTTTTTTAGCTTTAACCGCTTTAGCGACGCTTAAAGCGGAAAAAGCGGTAGTGGCATAATTGTAAATATTTGCAATTTTTTTAAAAATTGCATATATACCCATGTTTATATATATAATTTTTTCAAAACCTGTACATGTATGATGTACCTGTCAATATTTGCCCATCATCTTAAAAATACACATCCAAAACAAATACATCCAAGTTATTTGAAAAAAACTATCAAATCATTTACCCTAATCATCTAGACGAGCACCTAATTTTATATTATCTAGGCGAGGTCTAGGGTTTGGGTAAGAAGTGTGAGTGAAAGTGAGGGTTAGGGTTTGTTAGAAGAGTAGAAAGGGAAATGAAAGAATTTAAGTTCTTCCATTTCGGGTAATGGGTTGGCCCAACCCATTTACCCGACCCGACCCATGAACCCGCTAAAAAAAAGCGATCTGAAAAGCGGTCCTAGAAAACCGCTTTTCCGCTTTTATAGCTTTAAGCGGCGCTTTAAGCGCCGCTTTTAAAACTATGATTACAATGAATATTATTGTACTCCCATAACGAATTTAGAGGGAATTGTCGAGAACATTAGAAATAGAAGCCAAAAATTCCAAATGGCTAAGATAATTTGGTCTAATATGTCAACAAAGTCTTCTTTCCTATGAAGAGTAAAATGAGATCATTTAAACACTTTTAGGAAGTTGAAGAACTGGGGAATACAAGCCCCCCCTGTCGGCATAATATGCAATATGAAGGAAGAATCTAGAAGCCACCTCTTTTTCAACTGCCCATATACCAGATCCCTTTTAATCTCACATTCTAGTAGTTATTGAATATCTCAATTCCCATTCAAACAAGTTCAGATATAAGAATGGGGGACCTTATTGAGGATTTGACGACAAAAATTTACCCATCACTCCCAAGCTTTTTGACGCGGCCAGGCGATGCCTGGGACCGCCTACCGCATATGCGACCGCCTGGTCGCATATGCGGTCAAATATGCGCAATGTTTTTTTTAGTATTTTTTTTATTTTTTTTTCAATATACCCCCTGTATTTTCCATATTTTAAATAAATCCCTGATATTCAAATCGATTGTGAATAGATGAATGATCCAAATCAAATCGATTATATCATTCAGCAGTGGATGACCACTCTGAAAATCGATTATTATGACCACTCTGAAAATCAGAAAATCACCTAACTAGGCGGTTCCGTTCAGGCGCAGCGCTAGGCGGTTCCGTTCAAGGCACGACGGCTTCAGGTCTTCAGTCTTCACTCTTCAGGCACGACGGCTTCCGTTCAAGCTTCAAGGATTCTCCACCGTTTGTAGATTTCAGCATTTCACGATTTAGGCCTAGGGTTTTTAGTTTTTAGTGTTTTTTTATTTAAATGGGTCTTTTTAGTAAGGTCCTTAAGTTTTAATAGAATAATACAATTCTATTAAATTTTTTTAATTTAATAGGGTTAACGGATCGGGTTTATCCGGATCCGACCCGGATCCGGCTAAACCCAAAAATATGCGACCCCCCAAATATGCGATGGGGGGTCACCGCCTGGTCGCATATGCGCGCATATGCGACAAATCAAAAACCTTGCTCTCATGTAAAAGCTTGGTTATATACTCTACCATGAGAAGTTTTGTATATTGTAATTTTAGCCCGTAATCAAGAAAAAATATGGAATTAACTCCCATGTCATCAATTTCATAAACAATTACGTCCTTATCATTTGTTTGTTTTAAAGATAAAGATACTTGGCTTAGATGTATGGACTCAGTCATTGTAAATAAGAAATCAGCGTGTCTTGCTATCATTCTTAAGTAAACTTCTTATTGTTTTCATTTTCCTTTCAGGAACATATTTTTTAACCTATTGTCTATATATTATCATTTATTGTCTATATATTCATTTTTTGATTTATAATATGCAATAACAAAATATTTGTTTTTAATTGCTTTTTTATACATACTTAGTTGTTTATTAAGCAGTTACTTAGGTGGCAAGGTGTCTATAACTGTTTAGTTCCTGGGAACCTTTCCTTAGGCTCTGACTACCATGGATTTCAGAAGCCGATGAGCTTATCTCCGACCACTATTGAGATCTGCTTGCTGTAATTTTTTTCTATCCATTTTCCCTACACCTACAAAGTACAAACACATAAGGTGTCAACATCATGAAACCCCCTGTTCTCTGAATTCCAGTGTTATCAAGCCACTTTCTAAAGCCCTCTGAGTGGTTACACCCTCTCTCTATCCTAGAATTACTTGTTTGTCTTTTGAACTTGTTTTTGCGCAATTCTATATTCATTGAGTGACATTAAGAATTACGTATGTTACCAACAATGTTTTGTTGTGCAGATGACAGCACATAGAGCTTTTCAATTCTGCAAGCAATACAAAAGGGCAACAGAATTCCGAAGACTCTGTGAAATTATCAGGAACCATCTTTCCAACCTAAACAAATATCGTGACCAAAGAGATAGACCTGATCTGACTGCTCCAGAGAGTTTACAGCTTTACCTAGACACAAGAGTTGATCAGCTGAAGATGGCTACTGATCTTAAACTTTGGCAGGTTTGTTTAATTGAAATGTTTCTGATTTTATTTGGAATTTTATATAGGTATGTTGACTATGTTCTTCCTTTATTTAAACATAGCATGTTTTCCAGTATATATGCTTTTTTCTGTACTTTCATAATTCACTTGTTTATATTTTTATCCCCATGTTTCTCTTTATTGATCCTTGATATGTTTTTTTTGATTTTTAGACCATTTTTATCTATTCCAATATGTCAATGAATACTTCTATTTTTATTTATTTGAGAATTTAGATATTTGTGATTATTTTAAATTCTTTTATGTAATTGCAGGAAGCATTTCGTTCAGTTGAAGATATTCATGGTTTAATGTGCATGGTGAAGAAGACTCCAAAACCATCTGTAATGGTTGTCTATTATGCGAAGTTGGCTGAAATATTTTGGGTTTCAGGAAGTCACCTCTATCATGCCTATGCTTGGCTTAAGCTTTTTACATTTCAAAAGAGATATAATAAAAAATTGAGCCAAAATGATCTTCAATTGATAGCTTCATCTGTTCTTTTAGCCGCACTTTCTGTTGCCCCATATGATCAAAATTATGGTGCATCACATATGGATCTTGAAAATGAAAATGAACGTAATATGAGAATGGCAACTTTAATTTCTTTTAGTTTGGACAACAAGCAAGATAATAGAGAAGTGGTGAGTGTTTTTGCATCTCCCTAAGTATATTTTTCTCAATTTTTCCTTTTTGTTTTTACGTGATTAAAATCTATTCTGATTCGCAGCTCTCAAGATCTATGCTTTTCAATGATCTGGTAAGTTGAAGTTCCCTCTTTTTCTTTGCTGTATTTTTAGACTGTTTTTTACATACATTAATGTAATTTATATACTTCATTTATTTGAATATTATTCTAGTTTTATGATTAGGTTGATGTGTTTGTTAGCACTTAACACGTGTACTAATGTTTTGTTGATACTTGACCAAAAGATTGAGCGCAATATATACATATTTCTAGATTTAAATGTTCATTATTATTATTTATTTAGTTTTGAGTGTTTGTTAGAATTCAGACGGAAATAGGAAGTAGTATTTAGATGTAAATGTTTGTTCAAACATCTTTTAATTGGATTCTCACTTATAATAATTGTTTTCAAGCATTATAATAAGATGGTCTGAATTCTGAATCATTCCTTATGCCTCACTTGGTCCATTGACTTTCATCACTTTTTAGAAAATGAAACCTTTAGAGAAGTGGAAAGGACAATATATACCAACCATCTAACATCATGATGGATTGATAGCCCTAACATAATCGATAGCCAGAATTGGGATGGAATTTTTTAGTGATGTATATATTTTATTTGTTTGTATCCTATAATATGTTCGTTTCTTGCAGTCTTCTAAAGGTGTGCTAACATGTGCTTCACAAGAAGTAAAAGATCTTTACAACCTCTTGGAGCATGATTTCTTGCCTTTGGATCTTTCAATAAAAGTACAGCCTTTGTTAACCAAGATTTCTAAGCTTGGAGGTGTTTTAGCATCAGCATCATCTGTACCAGAGGTTCAACTATCACAGTATGTTTCCGCTCCCAGAAGCTTACTGGTTTGAGGGTGTTGCAGCAGGTATTTTTCTAATTACTCTAATTCTGTTGTCCTTTTTAATAGGGTAATGTCATATTGTTACTTTTATTTATTTATTTATTTATTTTTATTTTTTATTTTTTATTTTTACTTTGATTTTGATATTATATTCTTGTACAGGTTTCTCAAGTTTATCAATCAATGAAGATTGATAACCTCTCAAAAATGATTCCATTTTTCGAGCCCTCTATATTAGAAAAGATTCAAGTAGATGCCAAGAAATACAATTTTGTTGCTCTCAGAATAGATCATCAAAAGGGTGTTGTTCATTTTGGAAATTTGGTAAGTTAATAATTGTTTCCTTTGTTAATTTATGTTGAAACATAAGCATATGAATTACATAAGAGGGGAAAATAATCACAATTGTCTCTTCTTATGTAGAGAAGAATATGACACATTGTCATGTAAGGAATTAACAACTACTTGATTGATTTGTAAATTATTTTATAAAATTATATATTGCGCACTATATCACTAAATGTAGCAAATTATTTGGAAATATTATATCTACAAGCAATTCTCTGAATTTTCATCAAAATTGAGAATTTAATCTTAGAACATGATCTTCAACTCTAGAAATTGATCTGATGATGTGAATTTTTTATCCAGGATCTTGAATCTGACAAATTCCATGACCATCTCACTTTATTAGCTGTCTCTCTTAATAACGCAAGAAATATGATATATCCTCCTTCTAGAAAAGTATCAACTCTAGGTGAGAGTTTTATTGGCTTGTCAGACACTGTTGATATGGAACATAAGAGGCTTCTTGCACGGAAATCTCTCATTGAGAAGCGAAAAGAGGAACATGAACGACATATGTTAGAAATGGTAGTTGACTACTTATCTTTAATTTTTATAACTTTTAATTTTTTTGTTTTTTATTCATTTTTAACATGATTTTTCATATAAATTTTCAAGGAGCGTGAGGAAGAATCAAAGAAGCTGAAGCTCCAGAAAATAACTGAAGAAGCAGAGCAAAAAAGATTAGCTACTGAATATACCAAAAGGGAGGAGAAGAGAATTAGACTTGAGATAGAGGAGCGTGAACTTCAAGAAGCTAAGGCTTTACTTTTGGAAACTGAAAAACGTAGTGGTAAAAGGAATAAAAAAAGACAAGTTATCGAAGGGGTATAATTTCTTACATGCTAAACTTTCTTAAAATCAGCAGCAGTTTTTTATGTTCTAATGCTTTTTTTTAATGTTTTAAAATCACGATATTACCTCTACTCTGTATATTGTTTGTATTTTTTAAAAATAAATTTTAAAATCATGATTTTTTTAATCATATCGATGGGCGATTTATGCTACATAGCATGGTTTGTACCTACTACTTTTTGTCTTCCAATTTTTCTTTTACAATATGAGTTGAGCGAAAATAATTAGTCATGATGGAAATGCTCACAAATGTAGGAAAAAGTGACGAAGGAGGCTCTGCTTGAGATGGCTCTAAGTGAGCAACTTAAAGAAAGACAAGAGATGGAAAAGAAGTTGCAGAAGCTAGGAAAAACAATGGACTATCTGGAAAGAGCAAAGCGAGAGGAAGAAGCCGAACTTATTGAATTTGCTTTTCAGCATCGTTTGGAGGAAGAACAACGTCTGCATGAACAAGAACAGTTGGTTTGTCTTTAATCCTTTCTTATATTACACTTTTTTATCGTTATTGAGATTTAAATATTTTTTTGTTTGCTTTGAATATTCTTCAGATGGAGATTGATCGCAGCAGGGATGATCATGCTGGTAATGTTCAAGAAAAGAAGCGATTGACAAGGATGTTGGAGCATAAGGTTTGTTATTTCGTCATCCTTATTCATTTATTACCTTGTAATCAAGAGTTTATTAGATTTAGAGTTGATCATGTAACAGGACGTTGAGTTTTTTTTTTTTATGTTAGGATTTAGGACTTAAGGTTCTATAATCATTTTTTTTGTAATTTCAGATTTTATTCCAGAATCAAATTGTAAACAAACGTGAATCAGAATTTAACCGATTGAAGAAAGAGAAAGAAGATAAGATTAAAGAACTCAGAGCTATTAGGATGTCTGAGAAAATAAGAAAATATAAACTACAACACTATTTGATTTGTGAAGAGGAAAGGCTAGACAAGCTACGAGAAGAGGAAGAAGCTCGGAAGCTTGAAGGTTTATTGTGTTTTTTATGCTTATTGAGTTTATGAAGTACAACATAATCTTGTGTCCTTAAACAATTTTTTAGTCTTGACTTGTTTGTATTTTTAAAAAGTGCCTTGTTTTTTTTTCAGAGGCAGAAAGAAAAAAGAAAGAAGATGCTGAAAAGAAAATCAGGCTTGATGAAATTGCAGAAAAGCAGAGGCGCAGAGAAGAAGAACTAGAACAGAAGGAGAGATTGAGGCGAGAATCTCTTGGAAGGATCACTGAACCAGCACCGAGGCCAATTGAGCCTGTTTCTGCTGTCTCCCGACCATCTGAACCTATTACTACATCTGCTGCAAGTGCCACTAATAAATATGTTCCTAAATTTAGACGCACTGCTGCTGCTCCCGCTGCTTCTCCTGCTGCATCAACACCACAGACAGAGAAATGGAATAGTAGACCATCCAATGATCGTCCTCCATCTGGTGACAAGTGGAAGCCTGATGACAGAAAAGGAACAGCCTTTGGTGATCGTTCTTCAAGACTTTCAACATCATCAACGTGGACTTCAAGATCAAGGACCTGATCAATTTGATCACTATTCAGTTGATAAAAAAACTTATGGATTTTAGGTAATTAAATTGGTCTATTTCTGAAGGTAACTTAAAGATTGGTATATTATTTTTCGGATTTCTTGAATAGTAGTTTCATTGAAAATTTTCCCCTTATTATGAATAATTTATACATAAGCTTCTAATTAACATTCTTACATACAACACATAAATTGATCGGTAAAGTGTTTTTATTTTTTTGAATTTGATAAGAGGAGTATGTAAGTTACATGTGTCATATCTCAAATGTATGGACTTGACATACAAGAGCGAAGTAAACACCTATAAATAAAGGGATAATCAATAGAATCAATGGGGTAGAATCAACAGTTTTTTCTGACATTCTGACCTAAACAATAGGTTGATTGATGTCTTTAATGATTTATCTATCTAAAGATTTGATAACTTTTAGTAACGATTTTTTCAATACAATATTTTGAGTTTGAGAAGATATTCCAAAAATTTATTAGACTTACAAACCATGATAAAATGAAGTAGGCCAACTGCTAAGCCTCAGGTTTCAATACACATGAAGTGAAAATAAAATCTCATTTTAAATTCCACACATCAATTAGATATTGCAGATTTGCAGTGCTTGCATTGCACTTTCTTGATGTATTCTTATTAGATTAATAATAATAATTTTTTTAAAATATATCATTTTCTTTAAAATTGGATACGTCAAAATACATAATATAGCTAGTAATATGGTAACGAGTATAACTCGAGAATAATATAACATACATTTTGACGCATTCTGAAACTATCTCTCTCTCTCTCTATATATATATAGGATCATCATCACCTTCATCTATCTCCATGCATGTATAATTATTAAGTTTTAGTCTTTTTGTATACCTAATTTTTATTTAATTTCGACAACTATATAACTGATAATATATATATGATGTAACTTTGATTTGAAGTAAATTTTTCAACTTATAAAAAAGTATTCTCTCCTAATTAAGTTTGATTACGACGAGTGTTATTAAGTATTGACTAATTTATACCTAATTTTAAGCATTGAAAGTTCGTACATATATGTAGACGCATGAGTTAATTATAACCATGTGACGACACTGCTACTTGCAGTATGTATTACAATATTACTGAGTAGTGACTAAGTGGGTGGCTGCCGGCTGGGTACGTGCTATAAATATAAAATAAAAATCGATCTGACGAGTGACGACGATGTGAAAAATATGTGATCGATGGAGTTAATGTGGTCGGGAGTAGGCAAGATTTTCCTTTCATGGAAATGTCAAATACACATGTCTCTACTTCTTCTCCGATCTGGTCTTTACCAAACCAAAGAAGCGCCTGTAAAAGCTAGTCATGGGTTCTATTACGGGCAGGGGAGGTTGTAATGTTGTGTGATCATCAGGAATATTGAATATATTCAAATAAAATCAAATCATCTTGGACCACCCCGTCGTTGTCGATCTGCAGCCAGTTTCTAATTCCGGTGACAACAAAGGGAAACCATACGCATCATTGCATGATTTTTTTTATAAAAAATTAGGGTTTCCTCTTTCTTCTTGTCTTCTTTTTCCATCTTTTACCACCGAATGGCATTGCTTTCGTGTGTGTGTGTGTGTCATCCATCAACTTCAATTCAGAATAATAATTCATTTCCCAACATGGATATTAATTTGACTTCTCCTTCTGTTAATTAGGGTTTATATAGCTAGTTTGCATGTTCTTCCTCTCCAGATTTAAATTGATTCTGTACTACTGTAATTACAATTAATGTGTGTAGATATGATATATATAGCTGCTTGTTCATTTCTTATATGCAGTTTCTTCACATCAGCCAGTGAGCGAGGGAGGAATAATAATTTGGTAAGAAAATCTCTGCATCTTCGTCTTCCTTCATCCATCTCCCCGATTTCTGCTTCTAATGCCGAAAGAGAAAATGGGTTGGTTTTTAATATATATATATACACACACTATATATTTCTATAGCAAGGTAGATAACTAGCTAATCCTAAAATAAATCTGATCTCTAATTAAATCAGATGAGACTTGCCAAATTGAAAAAAAAACCATCTATGTTTGTAACCCACTCATGTTTCTTCTTTGTTGCAGTAGTTTTAAACTAGGAAATTAATAGCTAGAGTTTTTTTCGGAGAATTTCCTTTTCCCCCAATGGGTCGTGGAAAGATAGAGATCAAGAAGATAGAAAACTCAACAAGTCGACAGGTAACTTTCTCCAAACGTAGAGGTGGACTGCTCAAGAAAGCTCGCGAACTCGGTGTTCTTTGTGATGTTCAGATCGGTATCATAATTTTCTCAAACAGTGGAAGGATGTTCGAGTTCTCTAACCCTGATTCAAGGCTAGCTCTTCTCCTTTAATTTCCTTCTTCTTGGGGATTCATCATCTCTTGATTTTTCTAGTTTTGCGTTGTATATTACATATTATGTATTTGATGTCATATACAGGCGTACAGAAAATTACCATGTTAGGGTTTCATTAATATCTCTAGATCTATGTGTGTTATCAATTGATTAAATCAGAATAAACCCTAATTTATGAAACTTGCAGCATGGTGGAAATCATTGAGAGGTATAAGAGGATCAGTGGCAGTCAGATCGACGAACACGGTCATGAGCAAGTGGGAACTCAGTATATAGATATATATATATATATCGATAGATAGTAAGATCTTGCTCATTTGTTCGAACTCAGTCAGTCTTAATTAACACAGACAATAAATCATGCATCAGGCAATGTACTCTGAAATGACAAGGATGCAGCAAGAAAATGAGAACCTTCTCTTACACCTGAGGCAGCTTACCGGAGAAGATCTTTCCGCTCTCAGTTTGGATGATCTTGGGCACCTTGAATCTCAGCTGGAGATGTCTGTCCACAATGTCAAGAACAGGAAGGTATATATACACACACTAAGTTATTTTTTCCATAACATCCTTGAATCGTTTCTTATTATTAATTTAATTATTCATCATTGATTTTGCTTATTAATATTCTCAGCACCAACTAATCCATCAGCAATCCGAGAATCTCCGCAGGAAGGTGCAACATCTTGAAGACGAGAACAAACATCTCACTTATATGGTATGTATTTTCGTTTGTTCGATTTTTAAATTAATTACAAATGGAGTTGTTGATCAATTAATTTGTTGGATCCCATAGATGCAGATGCAGGAAGAGCAGCAGCAGCAGCATGCTGCAGTGACAGATATTTCTGGCCCAATGCCGGTGTTTGGGCAGCAATATGGGTTCTTCCCCGACGAAGCTAAGAATAACATGCTACATTTTCATAATCTTAGCCTCCAGCCCACACAGCACAATCTCCATGACCAACACATTCATGCTCACGACCTGCAGCTCTAACTGACCGCCGGTATAAGGAGAAAGGAGTAAGGTACGATGATGACTGCTGGTCTGCGGGCTTAAATAAATGAATAATATTATCATACCCTAATATTATCTAATGGCAATATGGCATGCTAGTTAGCTGCACATTATAATTACAAGAAATTACTTGATATATGTTTGTAATTTATTTTTCAATGTCTGTGAGATTTGAAATCTTCAACCTCATAGTGATATGTTCATGTATTATCAGAGTTAATTTTGAGTTAGAATTAACTTTGTACTTATTGCTAATTAATTAGAGTAAGATTTAGATTTTGAATGAATTAAGCCCAGTCCATTTGCAGATTAAGTTAGGTCCACCAGTCCATGTATATTTGTATTTCGTATAAATAATTTAATTCTTCTATAAGTAATAAGTTACTATATATATAAGACTATAACAGCAAATATATACATCATCTTCTAGAATTGAATTTTAGTATAAAAAAACCTAATCAAATCGTCGTTCTCTTCTTCAATCTCTTGATCATCCACTTCCAGTGGATTTTGTACTCGAATCTTGTCTAACTTGGATCACAAGCAAGTTAATTAGTTTATTAATCTTCGTAGTTGCCATCACATATAAACCATATGGTTAATTTAAACTCGGAAGCTATGAACAACCAATTAAGGGACCTGATCCAAGCTTTGGATTGTAGAGTTAGGCTTGGACTCGGTTTATTAAGGTTTTAGTCAGACTTGGGCTCGGACTCAAAACCTATTTCACAAAGCTCGGGCTCAGCTCAAGAACATAGTGTACACATTCTATATATTATCCAAGAACTCAAAAGCCAATACTAATATATTAAATTCAAATTGAACGAACCAATGAATTGCAAAGGACTAGCTTTCTGTATAAATTGAATGTTATGTACACCATGTAGATCTATTTCAAATTAACTTGTACAGGACATTCTTCCTTTTTTTCATTACCATCGTTTTTATTACAATCTGTTTCACCATCAGAAGAAAGTGCAATTTCCTCTTTTTGTGGGAACTGACAGTAAGCTTTTTGAAGTTCCATAAGAATTGCTTCAACCCTTCCCATCTGTTCATCCTCTCTATCCATGTTAATAACATCCTACAGAAAAGATACAAGACAGTTTAATTTGACTAATCATGAAATTTGATAAGTGTATAAATAAATTCACTAACCTGAGCAGAAACATTCTTGAATATTGGATAAAATCGTCGTCTGCAGTAGGTATTGAAAAGTAGAGTTATGATCACAAGTGGTATGGTGAACCCTGAAGCAACAGGTGAATCCCTTATACCAAATACACCCAGAGCTATTATTTGAGCAAGGACCAGAGAAAATATAATAGTGTTGTGCACAACAGGCCACATCTGACCCCAGGTTTCATACTTGGAACAATAAACATTCACAATCTGCAAAATTGAACTAACTATAGTAACTAACTATAATCTGCAGTGTCTTGCTTCAAAAAAAAAAAACTATAAATGTTTTTACAAACATGAATTTCCATAGATGTCACCAAGAAGAAGATAAATACCTGATTCTTGTAGACAATGTACCCAAGAGAGAAATACACCAGTAAGAAAGGTAAAATGAGAGGTGCCAAGATGGAACAAACGAAGCCAATTAAACCAAACAGGACAACTCTAGGAACCTCTGTATGATATGGAAATGATGGTATAGAATCAGCATCAACTTTGGTTCTGAAAATGTGTTTCTTTATTAAGTTGAAAGCAAGGGGGAAGAGTTGCACAATTTCGGATGATAAACTTGCCCAGCCTGATGTCAACACATAGGTGATAAAGAAAGTTGCCTGAATTAAGTACAAAGAGAGAAGTTGTCCGATTAAATTAATATGGAAAGTAGAAAAATGTTCAAAAATATCATTTAGTTGAGTAATTATTACTACCTGTCTAGGAACAGCTTTAGCAAGCTGGTTCGGAATGTCTTTGGGAACAGAGATAGCATTTATCTGACTGATAATAGATCCAGTGAAAACATTGGCAAAGAAAACATTCCAAATTGTAAAGTACAAAACTTTACAACATGCACTCTTTTTCCTGGCACTATAAGATATCGGTCCTTCTATGGAAGAAAACAACATCATAGTTGGAGGAACTATGTATAAGAACAACATCAAAATAACACTTGGGAGATAGCCAGTCACCACCTGGGTCACAAAAGTTCTGCACAAAACAAATCAATGAATATAGGATGACGGCATACACATATAGTTATATATCACTATACTAGTATATGGCGACTTACGTCCTTAGTAGCTTTCTCAGAAAAGGGAACATCTGCTGCAACTGCTCCAATTCAGACAAACCTTGTACAAATGTAACTGGAGGGAAAAATAAAAACATGAAAACAATTGATGCTATAAGAATGGCTATACGACGCATCCAAAGTTGCTCGTATGGAATCCAAAGATTAGACCAATACACATCTCGTGATTCTGGAGCTAAATCAGTAACCCATAACATAGGGTTTGATGTTTGAAGAACTTTAGATGCAACAACAGCAGCATACCGATTCTTGAAGAAAACAAAGGCTGCGGTACATTCCTGAATTTAACATGAAATATGCAAATTGTAAAAAACATGAAATGTGTGTGCTTAAAAGTAATAGGAGTCTAGAACAGTATAACAGTATAAACATGAACAAAATAAGACCTTTTGGGTATTTGAATCTTCATGTTCTAAGCTAGATTTATCGATGTCTATGTCAACTTGTCTGCATCTCAACTGAATGGAATTTGATATGGATCCACAAAGACCGCACTTTGCCATATGATGTCCATGTGTTTGATCAATGCCCACATGCTCGATTTGCACAAACTTCTTGTACATATTCTCTGCATTTTTCTGTACTAGAAGGAAACCATTAATAAATATCGGTACTTTTTCAAAAAAAAGTAGTAGATATTTCATAAGCTTTTGAAGTAAATAAAAAAATGTGAATAAAACAACGCACCATGATTTTCTGAACCTTTCCAGTACGATAAATCATTTGATGAGATAAATAAGTGGATGCATGGTAATTTGAGAAAAAAGACATGACAGATTCACTCAAAGATTTTTCAGTGGATTTTGGAATTGAGCGAACTAAAATAGTAAAATGACTTGGATTGGGAGGAGATGCTGCAAGGTGAGATAGCCGCATCCTAGCAATACTCCTATATTGCTGCAACAATAAAGCAGGCAAATATTAAAAAAATATAATTCGAAGAACTCAACTGAAATACATCTCTACACAAACAATGAATAAGTGGTGATAAAGGCTCTATGTAAACATGCATAATTCTGTACAAACTGAAAACTTACAACATAGAGAAGAGCACAGGCGAAACCCGATATGATGTAGAGAGCAACACAGTGGACCCAAAGCCTGTAAAACGTAAATAAAAATAGATTTGTTTAATCACAAATACAAAAAATAAAGTATAAAAGAAATGATAGAAGTAACTAGTAATGTGTAACAAAATTGATGGTACCACAGAGGCCTAAATACTGGGTACACACAGAAGTGCCCAAATACCTGATTTGGACACAGTACACAGTACATACCTAGCTTGTATGTGTTTAATTATTTATAAGAAAGGAGTACTAATGAGTGATGATACCCTGAATAACGAATATATCCAGGACGTTTCCTAGACCCAAATCAAGATTTGTGTAAAAATAAGCCCATAGAGGGAATAATTCCACAAAAATACACGAAGTAGAAGTTCCATGTTAAACAAGTCTACTACCAAAAATGTAGCAAATGGCAAATGACAAAGTTTCAGGTCGTTATCAGAAAGAAACTTAAAATAGTCAGGTTGACGGTGGTAATACACATACCAGTGTGATCCCTTCTTGACATTTGCAATGCTAAATACATCTAAATTTTCCGAAGGAATGTGCAAGTGAGGTCCATCTTGTCCAAGGTAATTGACCGGTAGTACAAACAATATGCAGATGAATGAAGCAACTGAAAAAATCTGAATGCTGCAGAAATGTTAAGTGAAATCGGAGTTTAAGTTAAAAAAACAAACTAAAATAAACAAATCATCACATACAAACAAAAAAACAAGTAGTAAATTAAAATCTAAACCCACCTGAAAATAAGTATCCGAAGAAACACAACTGCATCTAATCCAGCAATGGCCAAAATTTCATCTTCAGTGTATCCCCAAGCCTTGACAATCCAACTGGGAGATGGAACAAATCTCTCGAAACTAAAATGACCTTCCTTTTGTCTCTTTCGCTCTCTAGCGAGTTTCCGCCCAAAGTACACACTGAAGTTTCCTGGTTGTTTTCTCAAGATGGAATAGAGCGATAAAAGAACAACACACAGGGCTATATTGATGCCCACGGAGGTTAGAAGGGCAGAGACTTTCATCCAGGGTAGGAACGACCTGTAACGGTCGCTACACCCAATTTTTATTACAGATCTACATATACAAAAAAAAAAATCGACATCAATCATGAAAGGTCTATCTATGTAAGCCAATGAGGAAATCAAAACTAAGGGAACCTGTCCGAGATCGGTAGAGAGGTGGACGGTGGTGGTTGGATGAATAGTGACGGTTCCGAACTTCCGCTAGGTGGCACCTGGCACTAGCATTGATCGATCCAAGGAATCGACTGACGAGAAATATCTGGAACCGACTGACGAGAAATTGCAACTGTCCACTACGTGCTGTTTTCAATAGAATGTTCTTTACTTTCTCCTTGGAATAAATAAAATCTTCCGCTTTAAATATTTAATCCTTGTTTTTTCTTAATATTAAATGTATTTAGATTGAGTACTAAATGAACTTAGAATCACTCAATCCTACGTAATTATATTGGGATAATCATACTTTGCAAAATTAATTATTGGTATTGGGCCCGGTCCAGTAAGTAAATGACTTATTAGCCCCTACTCACTACTCAGACTCAGTACTCATCAAGTATGAATGGGTTCAGTCAGTGTTGGTTTTACAGGGATTAATGAATGAAACCAATCATATCCATTACTCCACTATTCTCACTCCGATCGATATTCCATAACCTTCTCCGACGATGCGTAACCGTCGTTGATCTCCGGACCGGCCAGATCCTCCACGCCATCTATTTGAAAAAAATTCTAATCCCGACCTCCACTTTCCTATCCAACCACTTCATCATCCTCTACTCCAAATGCAAACTCCTCTCTCTCGCCTTCCGCTCCTTCCACTCCATCTCTCACCCCAACGTATTCTCACACAATGCACTTCTCTCAGCCATCGTCAAGCATCACTCTGTCTCCCTCGCCCGTCAGCATTTGTCTCAAATAGAAAACCCCGACCTTGTCTCCTACAACACCCTCCTCTCCGCATACGCCGACAATGGAGATTCCGTCGAGGCGATGCGTCTTTTTCGAGAAATGCGTGAATTACGGAGGTTTCACATGGATGGATTTACCATATCGTCTGTGGTCACGGTGTTTTCAGGAATTGGTGTAAATCGGATTCATTCGCTCGTTTTGTCATCGGGCTTCGATTCATATGTTTCGGTCAGGAACTCGCTGATCGCTGGGTATGGAAGGGGAGGGTGTTTGAATGAAGCCGAGCGTATTTTTAAGGATTTTCTGGATATATGTGATTGCGTTTCGTGGAATTCCATGATCGTGGCATATGGGCAGAACGGACAAGGCTTCAAGGCTGTCTGTTTATTTAGAGAGATGGTGTGTAATGGAGTGCAGGTCGACATGTTTACTCTTGCCAGCTTGCTCACGGCATTTACGGCACTCAAGGATGTGTGCGGTGGCGTTCAATTTCATTGTCAGTTGATCAAGATTGGTTGTGTTTGGAATTCTCATGTTGGCAGTGGGTTGATTGATCTTTACTCGAAGTGTGGAGAAATATTTGATGCACAGAAGGTGTTTGTTGAAATTCTTCATCCAGATCTGGTGGTTTGGAACACTATGATCATGGGATACTCGTTGTACGATGAGTTTTCTGAAGATGGTCTTCGTTGTTTTCGACAGATGCAGCGTGTTGGGTACCAACCGGACGATTGTAGCTTTGTTTGCGCAATAAGTGCTTGTTCCAGTCTATCTTCTCCCTCTCAAGGCAAGCAAATGCATTCGTTGGTTATAAAGTCGGAGATCAAGGTCAATCAGATTTCAGTCAACAATTCGTTAGTAGCAATGTATTCCAAGTGTGGAAATCTTGAGAATGGAAGGCGTTTTTTCGACAGAATGCCAGAGAGGAATACAATTTCTTACAATTCAATGATCGCCGGTTATGCCCAGCATGGATTGGGAAAGGAAGCTTTGTGTTTGTTCGGAGAAATGACCCAACTGGGAAATTCGCCAACAAATGTAACATTTGTTTCCGTGCTCTCAGCGTGTGCACACACCGGAAGAGTGGAAGAGGGATTGCATCATTTTGATTCGATAAAAGATACGTACAATATTGAGCCGAGTGAAGAGCACTACTCATGCATGATCGACCTTCTTGGCCGTGCTGGGGAATTTGAGAAAGTTATGAAGTTGATCGAGACAATGCCGTTCGATCCAGGTGCTATTGGATGGTGCACATTGCTGGGGGCGTGCAGGACGCATAAGAACATGGAGCTTGGCATAATGGCCGCCAATCGACTTGTCCAAGTCGATCCTTCCAATGCATCTTCTTATGTGATGCTCTCCAATATGTATGCAAACATGGGCAATTGGGACCAAGTCGCAATTGTGAGGAAGATGATGAGAGATCGAGGTGTTAGGAAAAAACCAGGATGCAGTTGGATAGAGGTAAAGAAGACAGTCCATGTGTTTGTAGCAGATGATAGTTCACACCCCAGAATAAGACAGGTATATCTATTTTTGGAAGAGATGAATGAGAAGATTAAGCAGACCGGATTTGTGCCTGATGTAAGGTGGCCATTTGCTCGGAACAATGACATCCAAAGAGAGATGAGACTGGGTCACCACAGCGAGAAACTTGCTGTGGCATTTGGGCTTATCAGTACCAAAGATGGGGAAGCTTTACTCGTGGTGAAGAACCTCAGGATATGTGGAGATTGCCACAATGCCATCAAACTAATATCTGCTATCACAGGCAGAGAGATTACTGTCAGGGACGCTCATAGATTTCATTGTTTTAAGAATGGTAGATGCTCATGTGGAGATTACTGGTAGTCTGGTAAAACCAACACACAATGGGCACAACATAAATGAATAAGATTTTTTTTGAGGCAAGGTTTCAGTGTGCATTATCTTTATAACAAATCGATAAAATTTCTATTTGTATGATTATAATAACTCAAGAGATTGTAAAAAGTATGATTGTTTATAAGAGTAGAAATAATGAGGAATACAATCCTAATATACATATGGTAAATTGGTAATCGACCGCTTAATATTTTGCTCTCTGTGGAAAAATAAACAAAAATCTGGAAATCCAAAAGGTTACGAGATAAATAAGACAATCCACATGTACCTACCTACCTTCTGACCGATTGAGATTAACAGATGCTCAATGATCACTCGTATATTTTCACTTGTATGGGACTATGAGTTTAAGTGGAAAATTTGGCAGCTAGGTTTGAAAGATATTTTTTCTGCAGCTTTATCAAACTTATTCAATGCCTCATTATTTTCTTCCAAATTGTTTTGAATAAAGTATCGATTCCACCAGGATTTACTCCGTAGTTTGGCCTTTACAAAAAAAGAAACTATATTAAGCAAATATGAAAAATAAACTTGGTGTTTTTTTAGCCAATCAAACTATTTCACAAAAAATCCTATACCACCATATAGTAAATTGTGGTATGGTTAGATGTGGTGTACGATAAAATGATTACTGCAAACATGTTTATGACGTTCTATTTTAAACTAGTACTCTACTTAGATGTTTATTGTACAGGATTAAAATATATCAATGCAATATCAGTATGAGAAACTTTCTAAGGCCACGCACATCACATAGCATACACTAGTAGTATATGCAAGTTAACTCAGAGAAGTTAAACCAAAAATATATGTGCTACTCCACTAGATGGGAAACCAAAAATCTATCCTATGTTGTTGGCAAACTCCAACTACTACTAAACTAGTGTGCCTGTGGGAATTGGGAAGCTGATCTTATGAATCTTATCTTTTATAATGCTAATGGTATATAAATTCTCCTTGTGTAATTATAGAATTAGGTGGGGAAATTACCCAGAAAATCATGGTTGGCTGCAAAAGACTCTTCAATGGCCAGGAAATGTGTTATTTGTTAAGGCTGAAGATAAGGACCATCAATCGCCTCTTTTTCAAGTGATCTTACTTAGAGTATATTTGGGCTGACTGTGTGGCCTGAATTCCTATAAGCAGTATTAATACCACCACTTTGATTCAAGGTACAGAAAGAATCTTCACCAAGTCTGCTATTTCATACCACGACTTCATGAAGAGCTGGAGATTCCCTAATCTCAGCTAAGTGAAATAATTACGAGGGATGTTAAATGCTATCTAAGCTTCTTGGTCCCTTAGTCCTTGCTTAGTTTTGAAAGTAATAATGGTACCGATATCAGAACTTATTTTCTTTTCTGTTTTTTTGTAAAAAGAGGAAACTCTTCTCCTAGTGGCATATCATAGGTCATAGCTCATCCAATATATCACCAAATAAATTGTCAATGAGTAGATACTCATTGAGAATATAACTCATGAGTCATGATTATATGCAAATGTTAGTGTCATTTATAGTACCACTTGAGCTATCTCTTCCCTTTTCTATTCTCCTCTTTCTTGGGACAAATAAATGTGTTGGATGCAGTAACCAAATATTAGTGATATGATACATATATATGATATAATATCATATATATGTATCATATCACTAATACCAAAAGATATGTTATTCTTGGTGTAAAGAATCTGAGGGGAATATTTATAATATTTTCCATGCATTTTCATGTTAGATCAATGTGATGTGTTTTTTTTTGTATTTTTCGATGGGTTAAGAAGAAAACTATAAAAAAATCTAGGCAACTCGTGAATGCGTATATGTACAATTGTATAAAAAAATTGCATTATGCATAACATACCGGTCTTCCAAATTTGGATAGCTTGGATACTTTGGCTCTCTGTTTACCCGGATAGCCTATATAGTTAAAAATAAATTAAACTTAAAGAAAAGCATCAATCGCAAAAGTATCAGATAAAGAGGAATAAACACCAAATTTATGAGGTTTTCAATGATTTACACAATTACCAGCAAAGATAATAAGACCATCTGAAGACACTCTTGCCAAATCTGGAAGAGTCTTATTCATGTAGGTTGGTGATAAATAATCCAAAGCATCTGATACTATTACATGAGTGAATGACTTAGGTGTATATGGAAGAGGAAACTTGATATCAGCTACACGGACAATTCCATTGCGGACAAGTAACTTGCAGCTACTCTCTGCATCTTCCATTTCATAAGGTTCGATACCCCAAGCCTCGGTATCTTCTTCTTTTAACAATTTAGAAACCACCGAACATGTTTCAGGACCCACATGCAATACCTTACGCATACTATTACCATATGCTTCCTTAAGTAATGGTATTGCTTGTTCAACTTGTCCCGTACAAGAAATTTCTGTTAACGAGAGAAAAAAACATTAAATCTGACAACCAAAAGTAAAATCATCTGATTAAGCAATAAAACCAACTTAATGAAGGATTTTGCTTCATATTTGCCTTGCTGGGAAAAGAATAATTTTTCCCCATAGATAAATCTTACTTATGCGATAAATTGCCAAAGTTATTACTTACCAGCTTTCTCAATTGGAATGAATGGAAATTTAACTACTTTCTAGCACAGGATTGAAGAAAATATATTTCATCGAAGGGATTGTATCATGAAGAGTGTCATTGAATTTTAAAATTAATTGTTTGAAAATGATATTCAATGAAACAATTAAACTTTGTAAAAAACAAAAATTAGATTATAAAACTTGCATCTAGAATAGTAGAATAGTATTAATTATATGGTCTAAATGAAGAAATGTGTTGCATGTTTGGTGGTTAATCTATCAGACTATCAACATGAATGAATGAATGAATCATGAACATTGGTTTATATTAGCTGTTTTTAAATATCATTCCTATGTAAAGAAGTTATTTTAGTGGTTTAGTGGAATAAGTAAAAGATTCTTTTGTAATCTAACAAAAAAAAATCTGAATTTAATAGTATGCAAGAGGGAAGAATAACAAAATTTCAAAATCAAAGCTTGGAATAGAAGAAAATATCTACTTACCTTGATCCTTCATTATCATTGTTTCTCTTTCATGAACAACTACAGCTGCGATAGCAAGCAAAAAAAGATGATTTGAAACATGAAAATAAGTGGAAAATCGACCCAATATTGTGTAATATTCAAAAAAAATATATAACAAAGTAATAAACCAATACGCTGGAGTTTTTTAGGTTGAAATCGGGATAACGTACTGTGTGGACCGCTATAGGAATAAATGATGAGCATAAATACAGCCTGGAATCAATAAAAGAATTCTACAATGAATTTCATATTTTTCTTTAAAATAAATGTGAATGATGGATGAGTTTAAACCAAAAATATAACCGTCAAACTCAGACGACTGAAAGAAACGCAATCTCAGATCTAACTAGTGCAGATCCACAGGCTTACCAAAAGCACGAGAACGATCGTTAGCAATGGAGAAGTCTTTGACTTTTGGTGAAACGAGCTAGAAAAAGGAAAGCTTCCACTATCCGCAATACGCCTTGACGGGTTCACAGGTCTCCTTGACATGGCTGGAACAATTACGTGCACTTCTTACCACTGGCTGCCTCAAATCTTAAAAGACTACAAAAAAGAGGAAAATAAAATAAACTCGACAAGATCTAAAATTAACGCAACGCATCTCATAATCGGAGTTTCAGAATAGAGAAGATTGCACTTTGTAGTGGTAGATCTGCAATAATAAAAAAGGGAATTGATACCTAAAAGGAGAAATCGAAGAGGTCTGGTTTAAGATCTAAGGTCGACCTGCCGTTTTCTTATGATTTAAAAGGGGTTATATATAGTTTCGCCTATGAGCGCGGCGGCTCTATCTTCAACGTCTTCGAGAAAAAGGTCCCACATTTAATTACTAATTTATTAAAATTAAGGGCTCCTTAAAATTAATGGGTTAATAACTTAATCTTTAATAATAATTATTGCTTTATTGAAATCTGTAATTATGACTATTATTCAGATTATTTATTTGTCCTTGAACGAAAGTTAAAACAATACAAGAAGTCAAAAAAAACACTAACTTAATTTAAGTGTCCTATAATGTCTTCTTGTCTTTAGCATCGGAAGGCCTCCATTTGCGGTCATATATTTCAGATATGATTCCTTTTTCTAGAGATTTCTGGCTGCCCAGTTTATGATCAATCAAACGTAGCAACTCATGTAAACCCACACCCATCACTGCAGATGTTTTCACACGCTCAATATACTTTGGTCGAGGGAACAGAGATTTGTCAGATGATGGTTCTCCCACAAACTGAGATTCAGTATTGTCATCCAAATCACCATGGTCGGAAGCGTCTTTATTTATATCTTCTATAGGATAACAAGAAGATAATGTAGACCCAACCCTCTTGTTTTGAACTTCACTACAATATTCATCTGTTTCTATATCAACAGTGTTGCTAGAAAATTCGTCCATATTTTGCTCCCTAGATACCTCCTTATCATCCTCACTAGAAAATTCATTTGTTCCTGTATCATCTATGTATTGATCTGGAGTTACGGGAGCTTCTTCTGGTTTCTTATCAAGAAGATCTACCTGTGAAAAAAATGATAAAATATCTCATCAATTTCAAGTGAAAATAAAGGGAAAATTTGAGGAAAATACAAATAATCAGTGCCTTGTTCCAAACTTCAATCATATTATTGATTTTTTCCTCAGAGACTCCAATCTGTTTAAGTACTTGCAATACAGTTGAATGTTGCTCATCAACGCTCTTTGAACTGGAATCTAAGACATGCTACATCAATCTTCAATATTAGATTTTAGAGAGGGATTGATTATATGGAAATTTTAAAAAGAGGGTTATACTGCACGAGAGGAATAATCAAGATTTAAAAAAGGTGTAGCAATAATAGTACCACTAGGAGATCAGCATCCACAACTTCTTCTAGTGTTGCATGAAACGCTTCTACTAGCTGCAAAATTGTGAATCAAGACATTGAATATGAAATCAAGAATAATAAATACGCACACCCACTATATAATATTTACCTGGATAGGTAATTCTGAAATGAAACCTACCGTATCACTCAGCAATGTTTTCCTACTGAAATTACACAAAAAATGATCAGAATTTCAACATCAACAAAGGAGTACCTTATCTTTAAAGTTATAGAATCCAATTTAAATATTTAAAATTTTAATAACCAGCAACTTACCCAGATGGAAGAATCACACTTCGAAGTAGAGGATCAACGGTAGCAAATAGTCTATTCAAATGTAGAAATAAAAATATCAACTTTTGCAGTGACCAACGTAAACCAATCTATGGCGAATTGAAGTATCGAACAGAAATAAAACCGCAAAATCAATGAGTAAAAATACATAATGATTACCTGTCATCCCTGTACAGATTACTTTTTGAAAGAGCACTTACTAATGTGGACTTCCCCTATCATAAGATGATCAGAATATATCAAGAATTCAATATAAACAAAAAAGTGAATCAACAACATAACAAAGAAATTGACAAAACCAGAATTGACCCAAAGAAAAAATAAGTTTTTGAACTTGGTATTGAGAATATAAGAAAGATATTCCAAATGCTTCAGAACCAGTTATTAGATTTTAGACAATGCCAATGTTTTTTAATTGAAATTAGTAAACATTTTGAAGCAGATCAAAGCATAAAGTTAAACTTCATAGACTTAATCTATCATCTATGGAAGCAGATTAACTGAAATTAAAGTGAAGAGAACTGCATACAGCATTAGTGTAGCCAACAACAGCAACAGTTGTTAATCCCTGACCTTGAGAACCACCACGTCTCTTACGAGCATAACGCTGCAAAGCACGAGTTCGGCGAACCTCTTCAATTTCATGTCGTAAATGTTCGCGTCGTTCGTGAATTCTGAAAACCAAAAAATATGCCATGGAAATTTTATGCTGGGTGACAATTTACAATAACATAAAAAGGGAAAAGAAACTAGGGATTGGTACAACTTAATGTTGATACAGAAAAATGCTCATCCCAGTGAAAGTACATTCAATTGAGTTAGAGAAAGAGAATGAGAAAAATCAAAGGAAACAACAAAAAACTAAATACAAAAGTGCACGAAGAAAAACCATACCATTATATTGTATATGGAAGTAATAAAATATTCATTTCTTCTGAAAACACTAGCATGAAATAAAACCTTCTATATAATATTTTTTTCAATCCTAAGCAAAACAATATCAGATAAAATTGTCAAAAGACTAAAAAGAGAGTGAAATGGAACTGAAATGTAAAGCAAACCTTCTACGTTGAAGATGAAGTTCACTTTCTCCAGCACCACTGAGAAACCCACGACCTCCGCTACCTTTCCTGAAAAAGAGCATCAAGACATCTTAATTATGATTGGTTGCACAAAATGGAAAATGTGAATAGATATTTCGATGCTTTTTATTGCTAAAAATCACATAGTATATATCAATAGGTTTATTCTCATTCTAGATTGAATTTTAAATATCATGTTTATTTTCTTTGCAAGTATATATATACACCAATACAAACATCAGATGTGAGAGGACAGAGAAGAAATTTATTTAATTACTGTGGAAATCATACAATCAGTAAATGACCTTTACAATTTATAACAAACAAAGGGACATTTCTAAATAGTAAGCTAATTTAATGTTAGAAATATTAGGTGTTAATCTTATTACCCTTTGGCACTAACAACCTCTGCTTCACCAGACATTCCAAATGTAAGTCGTCCATTTGGTCCACGTACACGAACAAGCCGATTACTTCTGTACATGAGAGCAGCTAATTCTGACTGTTTAAAGCAATACCATACAGAGTAATTAGAGGAGAAAATCATTGTATTTTAATTCAAAGTACACAAGTAATTAATAAAACACTTAAAGATGAAGGATGAAGCTGAGTAGATTGACAGAAAAAATGGTTAGAGGTCCATATAAACATAAATGTATCGCAAAATGAAGATAAGGTAAATACGTTTAGAATTATATCTATCATAGATGAAAAAAAATACCTGTAGTTTTGCTTCCTTTGTTTGTGCATGGGCATTGAAAATCTCAATTATAAGAGCAATACGATCTAAAACAGGCTTCCCCCAAGCATTCTGTCCATATATGATTAAAATTGATGAATTTTTGTATGTTTGTTAACCCTAGTGAAATCCAGAAAATTCAAAATCCTCTGTGAACTTGTAATCTTAGACTCTTAGGTACAACTAACCTCTAAATTACGTTGTTGCACTCCAGAAAGGATGGCATTTACAAAGATACCATCTAATACATCCTGCATATTGCAATAAAATGTTTCAGGTAAGATGTAATATTATTAGAACATTCAAAGTGCCTGCATAAATCAAAAGAATGTTTATATCACTGACAACAAGTCATTGATTTTTGGTTACAGGTTATTGTTAGACTAACCAAAATAAAATTTCTGATGTCACTTTCTATACAGACACTTTCTATACAGAATTAGCATCTATTGAGATAAATGATGCTGAAGAACGTTGCCAGGCTTACTTGAATTTCACAGAGAGCAATAAAGTGGTAAAAGAAGAAAATTGACCTCCGAATCAATGGAATTCAAATGGCATTTTATATTCTCCACTGTCCCAGTTCCAAAAAATTTATCTGACAAAATCGAAATCCATGAGTAGAACTTTAAAGTGATCAAATCAAAATTCAAAAGTGAGAAGACGACCAAATAAGCTCCCTACAACATGATTTGTAAAATAATTCAAGAACGAAACGAAGAGATGACGATAGTGTACAGACATACACAAGTGTAATTAATGCAAAATGTGAAGAAAAAATGCCATAATCTATATTCTACAGTAAAAAAGAAGATTAAAAAAAAAGAATGAATGAGAAACATACCTGCACGGCCTTTAGATCGAGCCAATGGATTTTGTACGATGATGTGAGGAGGCGTGATTTTATTTTTATCGTCCTCCACCTGATCATTATCTCCATTTCTCCTATCATTCAGGGAACTGGCCAAATTAAGAGCCTCAGAGAGTTTGCCCTGCAATAATGGCTCCGGACGAAGACGGGGCTGCACAACAAAAAGCTTCGCCGCTCCATCGATGTTTCTATGGAGCATAAAAGCACTGACATCATCGTCTTCCTCCCCGCTCCCATCACTCACTTGGTCCTTATTCCATCGCGACGTGGAGAAAAAAAAGGGGATTGGAGACGTGAGAGAAAGATAGACCGAACACTTTGCATTTCTGTATACAGACTTGAAAGTAGTAGCAGTGGTAATCTTAGTGCGGGAAAGAGCTGTGAACATGGTGGAACGTCGGAGGTTTTCACCGCCGAAAATTAGGGACTAGGTTATTTCTGAACTCCTTCCCGCTTCCAGGTGGCAAACATGCCATCGACAGTTGATGAAAAGGTAAAATATTAAAATACCCCTACTTTATCTAATATATTCAATATGGCTTTTATAAAAAAATAAATCCGGTTTTTTTAAAGTGATTGAGCTGTCAGTCACGAATCAAGATATACGGATATAGTAGTCACTAGTCAGTATTAACTACCAAGTAGTGACTCACGAGTGACTCACGGGGTCACTAGGGATGGGAATGGAGCGGGTTGGCTAAGGGAAAATAATAGACCCGTCCCCGAACCCGAACTCCGTAAAGTATTTTTTATTTGAAAATAAAAATTTAGCTATGGCTAAAATGCAAAATCGCGAAATTACGCACAATCTTGAGTAGTGGAGAAGCCTAGAGAGAGAGAAACCTGTATTATGTTCTTTCTTAAATCTTAATCATATTATTTTATTTTGTTTTGTTTTGTTTTGTTTTGTTACTTTCCTTTTTTTCAGAGAACGGTGAAACTGCCACTAAACCAGCATCTCTGTTTCAGAGAGCTTTGAATGGCGGTGGAATACCATTGCTGCGAACCAAACTTTTTTGCGCATATTGGAATCATTGTTCTGCTGGTGGTATTTGCGGGGTTGATGTCGGGGCTCACGCTGGGGCTCATGTCGATGAGTCTTGTCGATCTCGAAGTGCTTGCCCAGTCCGGAACTCCTAAAGATCGAGAGCACGCGGGTGCGGTTTCCTTCTCAATCCATCTCCCAGTTTTCTATGTGATATAGCTCTAGCAATTTTCATGTGATTTTCTACCTGTTTATTAGCGTGAAATTAGATTCCTGATTTAGACCACACGTTTCTACATACATAATACAAACAAACCCTAGACAGATCGATATATATATCTCTACTGCCAAAATTTGGATGCACACGAATGTTAACATGATCAACATCAGCTTTCTATTCTCACTGTTTTGTCTGTTTTGACAGCTAGAATATTACCTGTTGTGAAAAAACAGCACTTACTGCTTGTCACACTTCTATTATGCAATGCGGCGGCAATGGAGGTGAGTGTTTTAGTGTGGCCTTTGTGAAAATAAATATATAATACAAATGTCATAAAAAAACGTTATTAAGTGGTTAATATAACAGATTAGCAACAACTAATCACTTATAATCTATATAAACATCTTTACAAATTAATAATATTCATTGAGAATTATTTCCGATCATACTTGATTTGTTCACAGCCGTGTGGGTTTTAAATGCTCGCAATGACAGCATATTCTGAATTTTTTGTTTTTGTCTTCCAGACTCTTCCAATTTTTCTTGACAGTTTGCTCAGTGCATGGGGTGCTGTATTGATATCGGTGACATTGATACTCTTGTTTGGAGAGGTTAGATTTTGCAATTGCATGTCACCATCTATTTATCTATCGATCTATCTTTCCCCGTTTTTTTGGTATAGAAATTACAGTTTTTTTATCCTGCCCACCTGCAGATAATACCACAATCGATTTGTTCCCGGTATGGTTTAGCTATTGGTGCTGCAGTTGCTCCAATGGTACAGATTCTTTTGTGCATATGCTTTCCTGTTGCATATCCAATCAGCAAGGTATCAATATCATTGATTCCTTATTATCCATTTCGAAATCTAACATAATAACATGCAAGTAATTTTAAATTCATTAATTCCGATGTGACATTATTTATGGATTCTGTGATTGAACTGATTCAGTTGCTTGATTATTTACTTGGGCATGGACACATGGCTCTTTTTCGGAGAGCCGAGTTGAAAACCCTTGTTGACTTGCATGGAAATGAGGTGAAATGATAGATTATTATTCAGTTTAAAATTTAATATCGGCATTTTCCATTTCTTGCAAAGTTGTAATACATAAACTTAATGGTGGATTATTTACAAACACAGGCTGGTAAAGGTGGTGAACTTACACATGATGAAACAACAATCATTGCTGGAGCTCTTGAACTTACAGAAAAGAAAGCATGTGATGCCATGACCCCAATATCCGAAACTTTTGCCATTGATATAAATTCAAAACTCAACAGGTTCTGTATGTTCTGCATAACTATTCCAAAATAATCACACTGTAAATTTGCGTTGCATGTGTGTTTTGTGTCTAAAGTTGAGCTTGTTAATTTCCCCCCTTACATTACAGTGATTTAATGAAGCTTATATTGGACAAAGGACACAGTAGAGTTCCGGTATACTATGGACAACCTACGAATATAATTGGCCTGATCCTGGTAAAAATTATTCTTCTACTTGATTATGCATGTTGACTGAAGCATAATCTTTTTGTAACCTGTTGGTACCGAGACATAATCTTTTTTTCCTTTTAGGTGAAGAATCTATTGAAAATTCGTATTGCAGATGAGGTTCCTGTGAATAAAGTTACTATTCGTAAAATTCCAAGGTATTATAATTTATAATGCGATTTGGGTTTATTGCTCATTCAGAGTCCATCTATCTCTATTTTATATAATCTATTATTTTAATCCGATTGTCTGTTTTCTTAATCGTTCCTAGGGTCTCGGAAAACATGCCTTTATATGATATTTTAAATGAATTTCAGAAAGGCCACAGTCACATGGCTGTAGTTGTAAGGCAGAGTAATGACGAGAAGGAAGATACGGGGATAAATACGGATAATGGTAAGTAAACTTGGACAATAAATTTGTAAGAAAGAATAAATAATAATCGTTAGGTTTTATATTTCTAATACAGATGCGAAACTGGACATCGATGTTGAAAGACCCATTGAGAAGAGCATATCCCTGCTTAAGTTTAAAACCATTTCCTCCCCTGTTGTACAAATTTCAACTAGGGGTGCGAGGAATAGGAAGTGGACAAAAGACGTCGCATCTGATGTTTTGGAGATGAATGAAAATCCACCTAAGCTGAACGAACGAGAAGAAGCTATTGGGATACTAACCATGGAAGATGTCATCGAGGAGTTATTACAAGTAGAGAAATATACTAATATCTAATTAATGTTTGTTCGAATGATTGTGTTAGCCACCCGACTGATTTCTATCTTTATGGTTGCAGGAAGAAATCTTCGACGAGACGGATTATCCTGAGCAGCAGTCTTAAGTAGATATTATCAGAAAGATGGTTGTATTATAACATAATTAGTGTATTAATATAATATAATATAAAAATATTCAGTTATCTGTTAATGAACTCAGTCCAAAACTGTGTATAAATAAGACATTATACAATTTATACTCATTAAATAAAATTAATTCATTTTACTCTATTTTGACTTCTCACGTGCGTTAGTGGTTGATCACGTATACAACGACAATTAACCGTATAATGAATTTGGTCTTAATTCTGGTGGTGTCATGATTCGGATTAACTCCTCAATCGCACGATTCGTACGATGCGGACAGACAACCATGGCTCTCCAACTTTTCTCAGATCTCCATAGATCTCATCACCTCACTCCCGATCAATACTCTCTATCGTCTACGATCACTGCTTCTGGCTCTTCTTCTGTCGGGACGCAATTCCATTCTTACGCCATACGATCTGGACTCGACTCTTTCTCTCACGTAACTAACTCTCTCGTCTCTTTCTACGCTAGGAATAGAGATCCCGATTCTGCCCAACGAGTGTTCGACGAAATTACGCTACCGGATTCTTTTTCCTTCACCACTCTAATCTCTGCTTATATGAGAGTTGGCCGTGTTGGGTGTGCTTTGGGGTTGTTCTCGGAATTTCCCAAATGGGACGTCTCCGTGTGGAATGCTGTGCTCACTGGATTCGTCGACAATGGCCATCGAGAATCGGCATTGGAGATGTTCATGGAGATGCACCGCATTGGTGTTGAACAGGACCAGTATGGTTATGCCTGTGTTATCAGTATATGTGATTCGTGTGAGATGATAGAGATTGGGAGGCAAGTGCATTGTACGGTTTTCAAAACTGGGTTTGTCAATGTTAAGGAATCGGTGGTGTCAGCATTGATCACCATGTACTTCAGGTGTGGAGTCATTGAAGATGCATGTGCAGTTTTTGGAGAAGCAATTGCCGTTCGTGATCGTATCATGTACAATTCTTTTATAACAGGACTGGCAGATTGTGGACATCATATAGAGGCGTTGCTTACGTTGAAAAACATGTTGAGGGAGAGGAAGATGCGGTTAAGGCCGAATGAGCTGACGTTTTTGAGCATTATGAGCTGCTGTTGTTTTCCACTGACGAGAATCGGTGGCCAACTCCATGCTCTGGCGATAAAGATGGGTCTTGGTGATTCTTCATTGGTCGGCAATGCAGCGATCAGTATGTACTTCCGCTGTGGGGATTCATTTAATGCTCGACTGATCTTCAATGAGATAAAAGAGAAGGATTTGGTATCGTGGAATTCGTTAATATCAGGTTACAGCCAGCAAGGATGTTACGAGTCTGCGATGACGGCTTATAATGAAATGCAGAGAGGTATGCCCGCCATGAAGACGAATGAATTCACCTTGGGAAGTCTGATTCCAACAGCAAGATGTAAGATTCAAGTGGAGATGTTTCTAGGTTTGGCAAAGAAGAATGGTCTTGTTAAAAAAACCCACGTCTGCAACTCGTTAATCTCCACATTGGCCAAGTTGGGAGAAGCAGACGATGCTCATAAAATATTCAGCAGCATGACGTCAAGAAATCTGATAAGCTGGAACTCAGTTTCATCCGGTTACCTTTTCAGTGGGTCACCAGTGAAGAGCTTGGAACTGCTGGGTGACCTAGTGCGAAGTGAATTGAAGCCGAATCCAATCTCCCTGAGCATATCGTTGAGCAGTGTCGGTATCATATCGGCCCCAGGCATTCGATATGGAAAACAGATCCACGCATATATTATTCGATTCAGATACGATGAAAATCTGACATTACAAAATGACTTGATCAGCATGTATGCCAAATGTGGATGTTCAAATTCCGTTTGGTCTGCAGCGGTGTTCAAAAGAATGTGCATAAAAGATGTCGTGTCTTGGAATGCAATGATTGCAGCTTATGCACAACATGGAGATGGTGAAGAAGCTGTTTTGTGCTTCAAAGAAATGCAACAAGATTCGGAAATAGAGCCAGACGGGGTGACATTTACCATCATCCTTTCTGCATGTAGCTATTGTGGTCTCGTCGAGGAGGCTTGCCGCATTTTCTCGTCAATGATTGAAGACTATGATATAGAACCTGGTGTGGATCATTACTCCTGCATCATTGATGTTCTGAGCAGAAATGGTTATTTGGATGAAGTGGAGAAAATCGTGTGCAAATTTGGTGAATCATGCAGATTATTAGATAGTCATATTTGGTGGGCGCTTCTGAGTGCTTGCAGTTTTCATGGTAATCTAAAACTGGGAAGAATTGCGGCAGCAAGGCTACTGGAGATGGAGCCGGAGAGCCCAGCAGTGTACGTGTTTTTGTCTAATCTAAATGCAGCATCTGGGCAGTGGGAAGAAGCTTCTCATGTCCGGGAACAGATGAAGCAGACAGGGGTGATTAAGAGACCTGGATTTAGCTGGTTGGATACGCCAATATCTGCAAAAATGATTTTGTAGTGTACAAAGCACCAGTCAAAATTAAATTAATCTTTTTTTGTAAATGCAGTTACCAATAATGTATTTAATCTAAAAGTAGTCACCCTAAAATTATTCATTATTCAATGGCCAAATTGCCAAATTTTAATAGACGCATACAATTTCTAGAAGCAGGGAGTGTAATTAATAATATATTACAGGTTTTTAAAGCAACGTGTTTTTTAATTAGTTCACAGGAGGAGCTCTGTAATATGCAGGAACAGTTGCAGGAAAAAACATTTGCCTAATCCCTTCAGCCCTTATGATGGGAAAGATGATATTTGAAGCACCCTGTAAACAAAATAAATAATGAAAAGGTTACTTAGCCATTTGAATGTAGAAAGAAACATATGTAAAAAGATATGCATACCGAAATTAATCTAGCTCCAATCCAGATACGCTTTGGTGAAGGAAAGGGAATCAACAGGCGGCCAACACCATAAATCGCAACAGCAAAGAAATGGCACACCAGACTCAGTGGACGGGGATTCAAACCTGAGAGTAATGCCACCGGACCATTTGAGAACGCGCCCCCTAAACTCAGATAATCAAAACAAGCTTCGCGCATTTCCTTCATGGCCTGATCTGGTGAAGCACAGAAAACCTTGTATAGAGCACCTGCCAGTGTATTGATTGTGGATGCTACTGGCTGCAAAACAGCAGAAATTTACAAAATATACATAATCAAGATAATCACAAATATAAATGATTTCCAACCTTTCTCAGGGTATAAAATGATTCCAGATATTTGCATAAAGACGAAGTGTCATTCAGATCACGCAGAGGCTTCAGGAGATTTTTTAATACAGCAATATCAGACAATGCAACTGTCATTCCTCCACCAGTTAAAGGATGTCGCATATTGAATGCATCCCCCATAAGGAGAGCCCCTGGAGTTGGATAAGGAGCAGCAGGCATACTCTTGTTAGGCATTGATCTCATATTTCCCTTTTCAACAGTGGCTAGAAAGGGAATTTGAATTTCAGGAGGTAGCTAAAAAGTTGGATAAATTTCACCAATCAGAATCTAAATCAATGGATTAAATGTCTGACTATTTTATTTCTTAGTTCTTACAGATGTCTTGTTCTAGAAAAAATATCGAACATACCTGTGGCGCCACTACAGTCTTTAAATATTTTGCCATCTCTCCATTTGCAACAGATGGTACTTTTTCCCCTGGTACATCGACCAAACAACGAACCTCAGTGCTGCTAATAGGATAAAAGAGAATTGGTGATGGATCTGCCAAGATAACATGACCGTGGTTTGGATATGGAAGTTCACAATTCTCCAGCACTAAGCCAACAAAACAAGAAGGCACATCTACCTGTGGTGAAAAGAAAGAGCACATGAATGTGAAAAGAAATTGCATAGTGAAAATGAAAAATGGATTCAATATGGAATCGAAAAACACCTTAGGAGAGCAGAGAGATCGTCTTAAGTTTGAGAAACAGCCATCACAGACAATTGTGAGAGGTGCATATACTTTTATTTCTTCACATGTTTTAGTTTTGTATAACACCCCTTTAACAGAACCATTTTCTTCTAGCAGTGATTTTACAGTTCCTTCTTCCAATAGAACACTGTAGAAAAAAGTATTCAAATAAGAATATGAACAGAGAGGGGAGAAAAAAAATAGTATATTGGATAAAAAAAGTAACATGACAAAAGAAAATAATGATTTCAATAATGTGTCAATCATATGATCTTTGAGAAAAGAAGAGAGATTAATCCAATGTAGAGTGGGTATATTTCCAGTTTACCACTGATATGTCATCTTTAGGTTACTTATGGACTGAAAAGATAATGTTCTACACTCCACAGTAATCAATAGATGAGGAAAGGATGGGGGATGCGTACTTGGGGAGAGATGCAGCTTTTCCACGTAACCTTTGTATGAAGCGACCATTATGAAAGCTCCTGCCTGCAACATCTGAATCGAATTGTTCCAGAGGATATGCCACCTTGGTATTCCTTCCATCCTTGAAAAGTGCATATCCATTAACTCGTTGAGCGTCAATTTCTTCCACACAATCTGCAAATTGTAAATATGCTCAGAAATCACAACCTACTATTTATAAAACATTTGAGAGGTAGCATTGGTCAAACAATCGGTGAAATCATTTGATTCATTTATCTTATGTTCTTAATCCAATCAAAACACAATATTAAATTACCTTCAAGATCTAGTTCAACCAGTTTAAGATACCCTCCAGGTTGTAATAATTCCCCAACAATTCTGTCAGGTTCGGAAAGATCTCTCTCAATGACGCGCACACGACGGCCATCCTGCAATACAAGAAGGAATCAAATTATAGCTTAGTAAATTTTGTTCTGCCCAATGTGATGAAGAAAAGTTTGAAAGAAGAAAAACAAAGGTTGTTTGATAGGATCTAAAACTTTACATTTTACAGACTTAAAAGCAGATTTAAGATTCATGTTACACATCCAGTGCCACTAAAATAAATTTACAACTGCCTGGGAATTTCAGATATGTGGACATCGCAGACATGAAATCTATAACAAACTCCAAAAATCTCATCTGTAAACTGCATCGTATCCACATCCATAAGGTCATATCAAAGAAACCCTCGATTTTTGTTTAAAAAGAGGGGGAAACAAAACAAAAAATAATTGAATCAAATCTCCAGAGGACGCAACGCGAGATTCCTCGCTATTTTACCCATAAAAGAATGAAAGAGAGAAAACCTTGCGATTCGGACAAATGAAAAAAAAAATCCTAAAGACTTCACCTTTCCGAGAGTATAGGCAAGTGCAGACCCAGCGACACCAGCACCAACAATAATGACATCGTAATTTCCATCTTGGTCATCTGTTTTGACGCTGGATCTCTTCTCGTTCTCTACCTTCTTCGGCGGTATTCCATTCTTCGTCTTCGTCTTCGTCTTCCTCCAAAAGAGAAAGAAAAACCCTACCAGAACGGCAACGATTCCAGCAAACAAGTATTGCATCAACGGCAACATCTCCATTGTGGTGGATGGAACCGTCCGTCTCTTCCAACGTTTTGTTTTGCAATTTGGGTTGCGTACTTGCTTTGGGCAGTAGTCACTCGGAAGTAGTGGCACTCAATTGGTTATCTTAGTCCTTAGATGTAATTTCCATAGTTTGAGTTGGGGTTATTATAATATATTTTCTAAACGGGTCCCCCGTCGGAGATACCTGACGATAACCGACGGACACCGAGTGACGACCGGACGAGAAGGTGAAACGGCATATGACTGTGAATTGTATAGATAAGATTGACTCATCGACACCTGGAAGATAAATTTTAATAGATTCGATCTGATTTCTCTGATTAATATGTTGACTATTTTCCGTTGACTCCATAAATTCTATGGGTACGGTTGTCGTCCATTTTTTATCGTGCTCTACTGCTATTTAAGGAATAAAGTAGTTTCAAAATTTTATAAATATATATGATCCCATGCTCCCATATTTAGTTAATTAATTAAATATACTTATTAAATCACTAAATCATACTACTAAACTGATTAAGTCAACACATTTGACACTTAATTAAACTGCAAGTCAACGATATTACTTAAATGGTTATTTTAGATCCGGATTCGGGGTTCTATTTAATTATAATTTTTAATTCTCTACTAGGCCATTGTTCTTTTAATAAACGAGCCTTCTAGAAAAGCCCATATATTCAACTTGGCGGGAAAAAAAACCTTTGGGATTCATATAACACGGAATTAGGCATTTGAGGAGCAGCCTGATGGATTTGGGGTGCAAAGACATTGGAGCATGGAAAGAAGCTCTTGCTTCCTACCAAACCAAACTTGAATCCCTCCAGAAACCGCAACTCATTTCACTCGATGACTTCTACAGAACCCAGCTTCCTGTCGCCATCCAATCTCGGAAACCTGTCCCGTACATCACCAAATCCGAGATTTCTCAGCTTATGAAGTGGAAGCTTTCCCGTGGGAAATGGAGGCCACGGTTGTTGGATTTCGTGACTTCGTTGTCGGAAGAAGAAGTGGAATCTGCTTCAAAGAAAGCGTTTGGATCTCTCCCAGATCTTGCAAAGGCTATTTCGGAGCTCACTGTTCTAAAAGGAGTTGGTCCTGCGACTGCTTCGGCCGTTCTCGCTGCGTATGCTCCCGATATCGCCCCTTTCATGTCCGACGAGGTCAGTTTGATTCTTATATTTCACTCTCTCCTCCCTCTTTTCTTGAATAATTTTTTTTGCTTCATTTAATTATGCAAGGCGATGATGGCTACTCTTGGGAACAAGAAGGATTATAATCTGAAACAATATCTGAAACTTTCCGATAAGTTACAGGAAAAGGCAAAGGTTATTGTTCATGCTCATGTTCTGTTTGATAAAATGATTCAATGAACAACTTAACATTTGAGTTGGGAATGCAGGAACTCAATCTGGAGGGAAATTATTTCACTCCGTCGGACGTTGAAAGAGCATTATGGAGCTCATGTATAACTTCTTCCAAATCCGAACACACAAACAAGAAGCAGAAAAGGAAGCGCCAATCATAAGCAACCGTTCAATCAACTGTCCAAGTTTGATGGATCTGTGATATTTCGGCATAATATTCAAAATATACCTTTTGGAGGGACGTGGAGATCGTAAAATAACCAATTTTAGGATATAAGATTTTGGTTTTGGCGGGGCAATTTTTCTTTTATTCCAAATTTTGGAGCTGTCTCTGTTCTCGACCCGCTCTGAACTCGCCCCGTTCTCACTTCTCACCCGTAGCTCGCTAGATGTCTCTTTTCTCTAACGGCTACTTCTGGTTCTCATTTTTAATATTAAATAAAGATTCAAAAGTGTCTGTCTCTCACTTCTGAACTCTCAAGTCTCAACCTTCAACGGAAAATAGCAAGTTTCCTTCTCTTTTTTTCTTTCGCCAGGTTTTCTAAAAATCAATAAGAATGTTCAGCTCTACAACTGAACTACGGAAGGTAACGGCCGGGGGTGTTGAATCCGGCGATGATGGGATATACGAAGATTTTGAGGCGCCAAAGTTCTTCGATTTCTCCCTACCGGAAAAAACACGGCCAGACGACCGATACTGGTTCTGTTCCCGTATAGGTGAGAAGTGAGATCTCTGTAGACTACTTTGTATTTTAACTCTAAAATCATTTTCTTCTTTTCATTCTATTTATACATCGATTTTTCGTCTCCTCTTCTTGAAATAAAATTGAGTTTTCAACTGATTTTTTAGGGTTTTAGACTTTTAGTTACTATATATTTGTAGTGATAACTTGTTTTCAATAATTTACACTTTAGGATGTGATCAAAAACATGAGGAAATCGATCCAGATGCTCTTAAAAAAAACTTCATTCTTAGGGTTATGGAGGCAAGGAGTCCCAATGTCCGGTTCCAGAATTTGCATAATAGACATGGAGAGAGGTATATAATTTAATTTTCTCCCTAAACTCTCAAGTCTCATCTACCAATTGTTATTTACATGCCACTTAAAAATTATGGAAATTTTTACTACAGCCGCATTCCAAGGTGCCCTCGTACTGCTCCTGCAAAATCTACCAAGGATGGAGATCACAAAAGCGCCATTTCAACGATCCGTCTTCAGAAGATCAAATCTCATCCAATTTCTAGTCTGAGATCAACCCCAGTTACAAAGCCAAGGATTGCAGAAACTCCAAGTAGCAAAACATATCAACCTTGTGAAGAAAAAACCTCACGAGTAGTTGCATCTACGAATTCTGCCTCTGCAAATTGCACTACTCCGTTATCAGAAATGTGTTCTGGAATGAGTAAACTAAAAATAGGAAATACCAATCAGATTTCAAGGCAACTTTGCAAATCTCAGAAAAGTGGAGGAGATACTAGACACACTGGATTGATTCAACCAAAATCACATCAAACTAATGGAAAAACGAACAGGAAGATTGGTAAGGATGAAAATTTAGCATCTAAAGAAAGAGATGACTCTAGTAGTGTGACTGCGAATGTAGTAGATGTTCAGAAAATTTATGGGGGAAGATCATCGAATGTTTTGTTAGCAAAAAAATTGGTAGATGATGGGGTCAAAAAGACCCCAGCAGCAAATCGGGATCGCAAAAATAAGGAAAACAACGCTCCTCCTACAGCATTAGTTGATATTGCCAACAAAGAAAATGATGAGAACCATGGATGCCTTCAAAAGGTCAGTTATTTATTTACTGATTCAATGCTTGCTTCTGATTTTTGAATGTACAGCATATTTAAAATGAATTCAGGTCATTGAAGCTAATGAGAAAACTCTTCAAATTATTGCTCCTGATAATAATGCACGTCAATTATTTACGAAGATGAAGTCCAAAGTAACAAATCCCAAACCTTTCAGGTTTAGAACAGATGTAAGTTATAACCAGCTAGTTGGTGGCATTATTTTAATTTTTAATTACCCAATATTAGTATTTAGTAAGTTATATTGTTGTTTATGCATTTGGGAAAGAGGTGTTCGAGCTAGTTGATGGCATTATTTTAATTAACCGATATTAGTAAGTAATATTGTTATTTGTGCATTTAGGAAAGAGGTGTTCTGAGGGAAGCCAACTTCGAAAAGAAGCTTTATCCAAACACTCCCAAAGAAACCTCAACCTCGATTACACCTCAGAGAAGAAAGGTGTTATTATGTAAATATACAAATAGAAAGTCCAAAATTCATCTGAACATGTCAGTGTTTTTCTTACTTTTGCATTTTGCACAGTATGTAGAGAATAACAACAAAGATTCAACCGAAGCAGCAACTTGGAGACCCTATAAGTTGATGAAATTATCATCACACAGGTTTGATTAAATTGTCCTTCAACCATTTTACTCTTTTTTACAGTTATTTTTGACGAATCTTAAAAAAAAAACTAAACTACTGCTTATTCACTTTAGTGCTGCAACGACAATCCATCATGCCTCAAAGAAAGCAAAAGAACCCAAGAACACCACCACCACTACCTCTCCATGGAATAAAAAACCATTGACAATTCCAAAAGAACCAAGGTTTCATAAAATCCATATGCCAAAATGCTGCGCAAGGAAAATAGATGGGAATCCCTCCTCTATCATATAATAGAAGAGAGCATTTATTGATTTTTTTTTTCCCTCAGTGTTTGTATTTGCCTGTTTGAGTGTTTGGTATCTCCAAAATTTATGGTGATTGAATTTTCGACTGGTATCTCATCTCATTGAATATGACAAAAGCAAAAACAAAAATAAAACCCCGCTGTCTACTGTCCAGTCATATTCTAGAATGATGGCTATCAAACAAAAACACGCTACACTAAAAAGAGTGGTTTTTTCTCTTTAAAAAACTGTTGTTTGTATAGCAAAATTAAACTGATATCATATGTGGTCCATTGACTGTTGGGATGATTGGAGGCTACATTGATATAGTAAATTAGCCTGCTCAGATTATTGGAAGTGGATCCAATCATCCAATTCCAGTCATATATGGACTTAACTTTAACAAAAACTTAAAAACTGCCAAACATACCAAAAAAATTTACCAGAATAATTACAAAGTTTTTGTGAAAACTGTACAAAACAATGATCTAATTAGACCCATGTGTTGAATTATTTATGGTTTTAAGTTCTATATATGTTTTAAAATCATCAAATGTATCATGTCTGTTTTGTTTTCAAATTTTTATATTATTATTTGCCAAGTGGTGAAAGAATGGGGATAAGATCAAATTTATTATTATCCGCCAGTTCATTAAAAAAATAAACGTGGAGTGAAACCAGTGATGACATGTCATGAAGAGAAAGTAGGACAGACAGGCTGGATTCTGTGACAAACAGCAGGTGCACGTGTAGGTGTTGAAGTCGCCTAATGTCACGGTCGGAAAACACGTATCGTCAGTGACTACGTATATTTCGGATCCGGATCTTGATCTTGATTCTGATCCGTCGGGCACAAAATAATATAAAGTCAAAGACTTGAGTTCAGTTCTGTGATTTTGTCCAACGGTCAAATGCCAAGTCTATTTCTTTTACCTTTATTTCTTTTTCTTCTTCTTCTTCTTGTTTTTTTTTCCTTTACTGTGGGTGGTGGCTCTACGCGGCTACGCCAGCAAGTCGGTAAGTGTAAAGCAGCAGTACTGACGCGTTTATTTTATTTGGCAAAAATGAAAACTATTTAACAAACTAACGATTTAACCAACCGTTTAACAGATAAACGAATGTTATTACCGTTTAATGTCCATGGAAAAAGAATGCAAGCAGTTACTTTTCTTGTCGTTGTCGTTGGTTGTCGTCGTATTCATCATATCATCTGTCCGTCAGATATCAATCAAAGCCGTATGGTGGGTGGTGTTAGTGTGTGTCCACAATCCACAGTCAGATATTAAAAAATAAAAATTAACTGGAACTGGATTAACGCAATTGAAGGTTCAGCAGGATTATTATGTTTCAAATCAAAAAACAAAACAAAAAACGATTATAGATTAGATTGGATTGGTTAAGCAAAATTCAATTCAAACTGATTCTGACGTGTTGAGTTGGAGATTAGAGGTTTACAGATTACAACCTCACCGCTACTCTCCTCTCCCGTGAACTTCAGAATCCTCTCTGTCAGCTACTCAGTTCTGTTGCAATCCATCCACATTTTCTCCCCTGCCGTGTTTTTTTACTGCCCAAAATTCTCCTTTTATCACTTGGTAAGTTACCATCTCCCCCCACCGACCACCGCCAGACCCAGACGTAAACTCTTCTTATCTACTCCTACTACTACTATTACTACCTTTTTTTTCTTCTTCCTCTTTCTCTTCGATCGCTAGAAGAAAACTACAACTGTAATATAGGACTGGTAGAACAAAAACAACCTTCTGCATTGCATTTCAACGGAACAAAACCAAGTTTCCTCTTCTTGGATTCTCGGGATAAGATCGTAGCATAGGTTATCTACGGACTGGGGGTCCGATATTATACCCATGCCTCCAGTTTTTGATTGGTGGGGGAGAGAGACCCACCGGGGAACACCAGTCGTCGTCAAGATGGACAACCCAAACTGGTCTATTTCTGACGCCGACGACGATTTCGTCATTAGCTCCACCAGATCTGGCAAGAAAGGTGTAAGAGGGAAGAACGCTAAGCAACTAACGTGGGTTCTGCTCCTCAAGGCTCACAAGGCAGCTGGATGCCTCGCATCTTTCGGCTCTGCCGTAGTCGGCATCGCATCTGCAGTCCGACGGAGACTCGTATCGGGTCGAACTGACGAGGCCGATGAGATGGAGGAAGAGGAAGACGAAGAAGAGGATCGTGGTAAAAGTGCGATGGTTATACTCTCACCGCCGGGGGATGAAGCGGTGTCGTCTCGAACGACAAGAAGTCGTCGTCTCTACTCTTTCATAAAGGCGTTTCTTTTCGTATCTTTGGCAATGCTGCTGTTCGAGATCGCGGCATACATCAATGGTTCTCATGCCATCTCACCTGAGATCCATAGACTGGTCTCCGAGTCTTTTGGCGTCCATGGATTTTTCCTTTGGGTCTACACAACGTGGATGATGATTCGCGTCGACTACATCGCTCCGCCGTTGCAATTCCTCGCAAATGTCTGTGTCGCTCTTTTCCTCATCCAGAGCGCCGACCGGTTCATCCTTTGCTTGGGTTGTTTCTGGATTCGGCTCAAAGGAATCAAACCCGAATCAAAACTTACTACCAGTCCCGACGATAAAGATTTGGAATCCGGTGTAAAGGACTACTTCCCCATGGTTCTTGTGCAGATTCCTATGTGCAATGAGAAAGAGGTATGTATTCATTCATTCATTCCGGTTGATTGTCTTCTTTTGTTCTTCGTTTCCCTTGGGTTTTTCTTACCAAGAATCAAGAATGTTGCTGTTGGAATTTAATTTGTAGGTTTACCATCAATCGATCGCAGCCGCTTGCAACCTTGACTGGCCAAAGAACGACATATTGATTCAGGTTCTTGACGACTCCGATGATCCGATCACACGGTGTCTCATTAAAGAAGAAGTAGTAAAGTGGCAGCGCACCGGTGTTCGTATTGTTTACCGGCATCGTCTTAACAGAGAAGGATACAAAGCCGGCAACCTAAAATCCGCAATGAATTGCGATTACGTGAAAGATTACGAGTTTGTGACCATATTCGACGCCGATTTCCAGCCATCACCGGATTTCCTGAAGAGAACCGTTCCTCATTTCAAGGTTTTGAATTCGTGAAGAATCATTCGTTTCAAGTTATCATTTTTGAACTCTTGCGAAACGATCGATGTTTATGTTGTTGATGCAGGAGAATGATGAGATTGGACTGGTTCAAGCAAGATGGTCATTTGTGAACAAAGATGAAAACTTGCTAACAAGGTTACAGAACATTAACCTCTGCTTCCATTTTGAGGTAGAACAACAGGTCAACGGGATATTTCTCAATTTCTTTGGGTTCAATGGCACGGCCGGAGTTTGGAGAATTAAGGCCTTGGTTGATGCCGGAGGATGGTTGGAAAGGACTACGGTGGAAGACATGGACATTGCCGTCCGAGCTCATCTGAAAGGATGGAAATTTGTGTACCTCAACGACGTCGAGGTTAGTCAAATCCATACCAGTTTGTTGGATTTTATTCAGGCACCTCCATGTGATTCTAATTGTGATTTTCAGTGTCAATGTGAATTGCCGGAATCCTACGAGGCTTACAGAAAACAGCAACACCGGTGGCATTCTGGGCCTATGCAACTGTTTCGCCTCTGTCTGCCTGCCATCATCCGATCGAAGGTACGATGTGTTTACATTTTTGTTTTTGTTTTTTTTATCGAAACAAGAATTGAAATTAGGATCCTCGACTATTGCAGATTAGTTTCTGGAAGAAGTCGAATTTAATCTTCCTCTTCTTCCTACTGCGGAAACTGGTATTACCTTTCTATTCCTTCACACTGTTCTGCATAATTCTTCCGATCACCATGTTCATACCAGAAGCCGAGTTACCATCCTGGGTGATATGCTACGTCCCTGCGATCATGTCCTTTATGAACATCCTACCTTCGCCGAAATCTTTCCCTTTCATCGTCCCCTATCTTCTGTTTGAAAACACCATGTCAGTGACGAAATTCAATGCAATGATCTCCGGTCTACTTCAGCTTGGCAGTGCTTATGAGTGGGTCGTGACGAAGAAATCTGGTAGGGCGTCGGAAGGCGATCTTCATTTGCTAGCCCATCATAAAAAAGAGGCAGACGAAAAATTACCGGTTCGTTCTGAATCCGCACCTGATCTTGACGCAGTTTTGAAGGAGAAGCTTGAAAAGGAGTGTAAGAAAGAGAAGAAGAAGCACAATAGGATTTACAGAAAGGAACTTACAATTGCATTTTTACTCCTAACCGCCGCTGCTCGGAGTTTGTTATCTGCACAGGGTATACATTTCTACTTCCTACTTTTCCAAGGGATTTCATTCCTGTTGGTAGGATTAGATCTCATCGGAGAACAAATCGATTGATACAAAAATATTAGATAGTTAGTAGATAAACAAGGACGACCGGTAAGAAACTCTCTTTCTCTCTCAAGTCCGGCCAGAAAGGTCACCATCACTTTATATTCTTTTTTTCGTCTCTTTTTTCTCTTTCGTGTGTTTTGTAAATTTCGACATGAATTAAAAATGTTATTTTGTGAAATTACATTCTTGTACTTGTTAGTTTTATATACGAACAAAAATCTAAATATTATAATTTTACCATCTGTGAACTGTTAAGATTAGATTGTGTTAAATAATTATGATTAAAAAAACTCACGAATGATCACGACCACACATTTTAGTCATTTACCACGGTTTAAATAAAAAAATAAAAAAAAGTTACATACAATGAATTTAGGAAAATACAACATTCTGCAAGTCATCGTCCCATAAGCTAGATCCATAATTCTGTGCGATAATTCCATAATTTAGATGGTCAGGATTAGATCCTAGGCTTGTTTGAACAACAATCTACAACAAAGATGAACAAATCGATTATCATATGATTTTTCAGATTGTAATAAAAAAAAATGAAAATGGATTTCTTACGTCATTTGTAAGCATTTGGTTCGGTTCTGGATTGACTGTAGAAAGTTTCATCGAAAGGAACTGCAGTAAAAAAAAATACATATATTGTACCGTACGTGCAACAGAAGGAGCATTCATTATTTCATTACCTCAACCTGACTCTGCAGTGACTGAACATAGTTTATTATCTCATCCAGCATCACAGCTTTACCAGTTATCTGTAAACATCTGCACCATTCATATCTAATCTAATGGTTAAGATGAGTCCGTAAATAGACAGATAGAAAATTACCTTATTACATCCTGGAACCAAATTCTGTAAAAATCTCATCCTCTCGCTGATCTTCTCTCGCCTCAGCTAACATTTAGAATTTTAGATCCAAGAGAGTTAGTAACAACAAACAATTAATTAATGTACCTAAAACAGTAACATGCGTGTAAAATTTAACTAAACCAAAATAAAATAATAATACCCTTTCAGCAAGGCTGTGGCTGTTCGTTGCTTGGCCTCGTTTGGCGCGCATGTGGATGTATTCTTCCTTGGAAGAAGAATTCTCCATTGTCTGTGGCTCTCGGAGTTTTGCTTCTTTTTTCTGTTCAGGAAATGAAAAAAATAGCCCGGCCGGTGCGTCAGTCCGGTGAGAATGGTGTAGTGATTAATATTGATTAGTGAATGAATGAATGGAATTTACTTACGTTAGAATGGTTTTGAAAAAAATCGAGATTTTTCTTCCTCTTCCTCCCACCGAAGTCCCTACCATCGTCGTCCGAATTTGCAATTGCGCTACTAGCACCACCAACCTCGGAGACGGAGTAGGAAGTGATGTAGTCAAGAAATCCAACATCGTAGGATGCTGCATTTTGTAGATCCAAATGGTTGAACGAAAATTGACGTGAAACCATGGGAGTCGGTGGGTTGATGGAAGCAGCACCGTCACTAGAAAGATCAGAAAAGGTTCTTGCCATGGATCGAAAAGGCCGGTTTATTGCACCACCCACCAAACTAATAAGACTATAACTCTCTATCTATAAAAGGCAAGAACGGCCGGTAATGCAAGATCTAGATTAATAAACAGAACCTTTATATATATCTGCTTATTCATTCATTATATTTCTGCTATCTATCGATCTCACTCAATATTTGATTATATGGAGTACTCTGAAGGAGTAGAACACTGGCAACTGCTCTGATCAGTAAAATATTAAATATCCACCCTCCTTTTTTCTTCTTTACAAAAGCATGCAGGCAAGAATGCATAATATATAACAACAATCAGGGCATGCCGCACTCCATTGTTATATGCTGTTCAAGTGTTGAGTGCAATACACACAACTTTCAAGTTTTGCCCAGTTCCTCCTCTTTCAAGTTTCAACTTTCAAGTAATTTCCAACCAAGCAGATCTCACTTTTTGACACATTGCCAACAACTTCTTACATTCATTTTCACTCACTGCCACAAAGACCACTTCTTTCTCGGTATCTACATTTCCAAACTCCAAAACCCAACACATGTGGAATCTTCTCCTTCCCCTTGCAAACTGCTATGCTGCTTTAAATTATTAACCTCAGTTTGCTAGGCACACATTTTGCCTTGGGAAACCAACTCATCTCTTTATTTTTTTCAAATAAAATGTTTACAAACATTACTCAAATTCAAATGAGTTAAGTTAGATTACCTGCTAATGTAGATACCTGACTTCAGCCTATCTCGCTAACTATTCTGGTGTGTGTTCCGCAGCCAATGAATCTCTTCAGTCTTAAAATTATGTCCCTGTAATCGATTCTAAGGATTTTTATTTGCCTTTTAAATACCATTAGGTGATCTGCAAAGACGATGTGGGTGATTAAATTCATACCATCCAGCTTGTAAGTGACTATGTTTTTCGCCAAAACTTGTTTGGATTCAGATTCCGGAATGAACAAAGATCCCATCTATTATTTATCTACGATCTAACTATCAAATTATTTACTTAAGCTAGAAAATATTTGGAAAAGGAGGTGTGGAAACAACATTAAGGTTGACATCTTGAGGAAGAAGAGTATATCCGATAGATACATCTTCAAAAATCTTCTTAAGTTCCAGCATGAGTTCTGTTCTCCTGCTGTTCTTCTCTGCTATGTTTTGGTAGTTCATGGTGTGAACAACGTAGAGAGTCATGCTTATTTTGTTAACGTCTTCCATGTCTTTGATCACAACACTGTGGTTGGGATGCCAGAGCATTGGTTTGCTCTCCAAGTATCTGCGATTAAGTTAAATGACACAGTCAGTCAGATTACGAATTTGCAATTAAGAAAAAGGAGGAAAATTGTTCATATTTGATTTGGATCGCGTACGATTTGATTCGAGATTTGAATGTGGCAATCTTCTCCACAGAAGTGAAAAACCCAATGGAGAAATTGACGGAATCCTGCATGTCTGGACTTCTGAAGAAATTGCTGATGGGTTTTGTGGACAGTACGGCATTTGGGTAGTAAATTTTTTCGTTGTCAAATCGGAGAAACACGGTGTTGAGAATATTCATCTCTTCGACGATCATCTGGACTCCATCGATCACACATCGGTCTCCGACGTCATATGGATGCATCACGAATACAAAGATAATAGCTTCGAACACGGTCTTGCATGTGTTCCCAAACATGAAAGCCACCAACACCAATTGCGACGATAACAGAAGCAGAATCTGCAGCGTCGCGAATCCCATGAGTAACAGTGATATAACGATGATCAGTACGGCGACGATCGAACTTGCAAGCCTGTGTACTTGTTTCACTGCTGTTTTGGTATCGTCAAGCGAGTGTGCCAGAGATTTCCTTTCGACGTAAGCATTCACGACCCATTTCTTCAGAGACTTCTTTCTTATCTTCCCCGTCTCGGATGCTCCCTCGAACAGAGGAAACACCATGTCCACCTCCTGTCGACTCAAGAATCGCAGCAAATCCTCTTCCTCGATGTATCTCGATTGAGGCTTGGCCACGTTTTTGAAAATCCGATACCCAACACCTTTCGCTTCCACCTCGTTGGTGATCTCCTCGTCTTTACGATCGTCGTCGATCACATTCGAAATGGTAAGGAACCCGCTAGATATCACGCTCATCAACCCTTTCATCGTCCAAGCGTTAACCTTTTCCCGCCTCATCTGGTTCAGTTTACCAACATCGATCTTTCCTTCCTGCTCCTCCCTCCCACCACATCTCTTACTCCTCTTCCTCTTAAAACTAATCTGTTTACCTTTCTTTGCAAACTCGACCACGTTCTTCCCCAATTCCATCACCGGAGGACCCAACAAAGTCTGCAGCACGTACTGATTGAAAACAGATTCCTGGATTCTTTCGAAGAATCGGTTCACGTGAAAGGAAGAAGCCAGAAGCTTCACCAGCAATGTCTTCACCAGCCAGATCACCGACCCAACGAGAAGTGAAATCAACAGACGGGTCACTTTGTTCAGAACGACCGACTTCCGACTTCGCGATCCCCGCGGAACTTCATCCATCCATCATCGCGAGGTCCCCGCGGAACCCACCTCCATTTTGCGAAACTCAGTCTCCAGTTCCGATCGGAACGACCGACTTCGATTTTCCTGCGGAACTTCATCCATCCATCATCTATCCAGTTCTTGGAACCTGCGAACCGATCCATCATAGCGATCCCTGCGGAACTTCATCCATCCATCATCGCGAGATCCCCGCGAAACCCACCTCCATTTGCGGAACTCAATCTCCAGTTCCGATCGGAACGACCGGCTTCGATCTCCAGTTCCGATTCTGGGACGGCCGGATCAGAGGTCCGCAAAAGGGACCGTTCGAAAAAGCGGCCGTCCCAGAATCGCGCCCTATATATATCATGTGGTTTTGATATATCATTTGGAGGTAGTTCTTTTTTTTTCTTGTAAAAAGATACATTCCGTTCTAAAAAAAAACTTGCTTAGCTTCTGAAATACTTATTTTTTCTCCAGACAACTTAACTGAGAGCTTGATGTTCTTAGCCCATTTCATGGGTGACATACACCAGCCATTGCACGTCAGTTTTGCAGATGACGAAGGCGGCAATTCCATCATCGTCCACTGGTATCGTCGGAAATCTAACCTTCACCATGTAAGTAAACACCTGATTTCTTTTATCCACACACCACCCACACTGCAAGTAACAAGGAATCCTTTTGTGATGCAAGGTCTGGGATGTCAGCATAATCGAAACTGCAATGAAAGATTTCTATGGAAATGATTTGGTTACAATGATAGAAGCCATTGGCCATAATATAACTGTAAGATATATTATTTTTAGATTTTGATTCATCATGGAAGCAACATTGATTTGATTCATAAGCTTTCTTTAATTGCAGAATGCTTGGTCGGACCAAGTACCTGGTTGGGAGTCTTGCAATGGGTCGACTGCCACTTGTGTAGATGGGTAAGTCATCAAATTGAAGTATTACTCAGATTTTCTCTGTTCATATTTACAGTTTTGCAATGCTTGGCGATTTGGATTTTTTTATTGGTTTTTGAACAATTTAAACAAAATAGTTGAACATTAGAAAATACTACAGGTATGCATCGGAGAGCATCAACCTTGCCTGTAATTATGCATACAAGGATGTCGATCAAGGTGCGACTTTAGAAGGTATGTATGTGTTGGAAAAACACTTGATTCTAAATTTGTTCGATTTTTCATAACAGTTGATTGAAATTGCAGATGATTATTTTCTATCTCGACTGCCTATCATAGAAAGGAGAATTGCACAAGGTGGTGTTAGATTAGCTGCGTTACTGAATCGGATTTTCGATACCCAAAAGAGGTCGATAATGTGAAGGTGGTGGTAGCTATGAATCTGTATTAAATTACTAATTAATCTAGCTAAAAATGTTATGTTCCGGTAACTTGCTTAAAATGATGTGTTAATTACTTGTGGTTGAATCTATCAATTTGATTGCAAAGTATCTTTGTGATGAAATGCATGGCAATCCCTAGGGGGCAGAACAGAAGACACAGACAAATCGAATGTCGCGTCTCGATATCATTCTTCAAACCATCATGAAATATCTGCCTGCATATATTATTTACAACAAGAAGTCAAGAACACATCACAAGATGATCTAATTTAATCTAACAACATTTTTAAATACACACACCTTGCTGCAAAGAGATCAACTGTCAATAAGTGAATCCATACAGATGCTAAGGTCAGATCATTTGAAAACATCTTGGCTATGGCAGGTAGCTGCAAGATTGAAACCAGATATCAGTCACAGATTCATTGTTTATATTTTCAACTGTTTTCCAACTTCCAACATACTTCTGGTAACCAATATTTGCTAGTGAACATTAATCCCAAAGAATCAGGTGTGCATGAGAGGTAAAAGAGGTATGCATATAAGGTCCCAAGAATGATATAAGGTATGTTGCTCGACATGCTTCGTTTCGTCTGCATCAAAAAAAAGTGCAGATCTAGATTCTAGATTTCACAAAATAAATCGAAGAATTTCAGTCTTCAGACAGTAGGAGGAGATGGATGTACAAGTTGAGCATCAGGGGCAAGAAGCATGAGAGTATAGAATGGAAGAACAGCAACAGTTCCTATTGTGAAAGAATTGCTAGCAACTTCTGAACTCAAAATCCCTGTCATGAAAGAAAACTATTTAAATTTAAAAAAAACAAGCATAAATTTATTATGATGATTTGGAATTGGAGAAGAAAATAATTAATTACAGGAAGCAGATGGATTTAAGTGTTGGTTTCTATATGAAACAATTCTTTTTATTCTTGACTTGTTGGCAACTTTTTCTCCACCTAGAAAACTCCATCGAACCATCACATGATTTCTCAAAAGCTCGGCTCTGGTTTTTCCACATATTGGATTTGGTGGCTTCTTCTATATATTTCAAACCAAATCAAAAACAGATTATCATATTTCATTCATTTCAGAACCTGTAGGCATAGAGTAGAGAACTAGCCAATACCTGGAAAGAGATCTGAATAGTGGAAGAAAAATGGATTCCCAGCATCTTCAATCAAGTTCTTGTGGTTCTCAAATTGATTTTTGTATTAACTGAAAACAATATCAATCTATGAATATAATAGTATGCAACAACTGCAAGCAACAAACAACAAATTGCAATTTAAACACGCAAAGGCATACTGCATTAAATAATTTAAACGTATGAATACATCTTTCTTCCTTTTAATCATGACAAATAAAAAGATACTAGGAAATAAATTTAAACAAGCAAAAAAAAAACTAAGCGCCTTTTACATCCTTAGAAGACTGGTGATTATCAACTCTAGTGTTAGCAAGGAGAGCTGCAGTTCTAGCAGAAGCACATGCACGATTTGCGGTTGCAATAGCAGCTTGAGCCCTCTCCAAAATATCACTTGTGGATTGATTTGATGTCAGTCTTTGATCATTGTGTTCATTTGTATAATGATTACTTGATGTTGGTTTTTTCTTATCGGAGTTTGATGGACTGGCAATTATGTCACTTAGTTTTGAAATACTAACTGGAGATCCCCTGTGTGTTGTAGTTGTGACAGGATCTCTATGTTTTGGTGGAGATAAGTTGACAGATTTTTTCTCCAGAGAAGAAGTTTCAGTCTTGGTTAGTTTTGACCCATCCTGCAATTCCAAAACGAACAAGTGAACTTGCTTCCGTCTTATAGCTAGAAATATAGAATAAACTTGTTTCAAAATCAGGAAAATACCAACAAATCTTCATGTTTTTTGTTGAATTCTGCTTCGGTATTTGACGAATCCCAATCTAGATTATACTCTTGAGCGATATCATTCAAAACTGCAAGTCTTATCTCAGCAGAAGGGGTCTTAACTGAAAGCTTCTCGATTATCTGAAGAAATAACTTATTACTTATGGAAATTCATAGCAGAGATTGGATTTGGAACCAATACTGTGTGCTTACCACACGATTCACACCAGAGTCCGGTCGAAGTTCAGAAACAGCAGAAACAAACTCTTTCCCATATTTTGAAGTAAACAGATTTTTTATCTGCGTCAACTCTTGAACATCAGAACACCTTGGCGCAGCAAAGATTACACTGGCAATGGACTCCTGAAGTTCTATTGGGCAAGTCCTGAAGATCACGCCAAATTTTAGAGATTTTCTTACATTCAAAATCAAATTAAAAAGAGCTTTCAAAACAATGGAAATATATGTATCACCTTTGAGTATCAAGAATTGGTACACGGGCAAGAATAAATTCACAGAAGAGCTCAATGATCTCATATGCAGCTAAAATATTCTGTTCGCGTATAACATGTTCCACCTGAGAGAGAGAAACTCAATACTTAATAGCATGCATGGGCATACAATGTATTAGTTACTGCAACAAAATACCCGGATTCGAGCAATAGCTTCCTGGCCACTTTGAAGGAACTGGAAGATTTCCTTCCGCATCTGTGTCAGTTGTACTTCTCTCTTGTTCCTCAATAATTTGATACGCGAGATGGACAAATTTAGGCATGTCTTGCTGAAAAGAAAAGCACAAAATTTAAAAACATTACAAAAATAACTAAAAGATCTTTTTTTAAGGCTAAAGCTTCCAATTCTCACAAAGAAATGCAGATAAGAAAATTGAAAATATTAGGGTTCGTTCGTGTTCGATTTGGAGAACCAATATTGCAATTCATATACCAACAACTAAAGGGGCAAAGTAAACGTTTTCTCTAAAAGAATTGGAATTTGAATTCATCCGTAAAATAAAGAATTTTATTGAAAACTGCAGCAAAACCAAATCATCACTTCCGTTTTTCGTCCAATTGACTCAAACTATTTAGAACTTGTCATCAAATTAAATAGAAATCGAAACACCTTGAAAGCCAGGACGATCATTACAATTGACGTCCCGAATTCTACCACGGGAGAAGAAAAAATCAAGATATTATAAACGGAAATCATATTAGAACCTAGAAGAAATCAGAACAAGGAAGATGTATAAAAAACAATCCAAACCATTTGGATCCAAGTAATCCTCTGTTGAACAAGGAATTTAGAGCTGACATCCTCAGATAGAAAAAACCCTGATTTCCTCCCAATTTCGTAATATCGAAGGTCGAAAGAATCCGCAGCGGAACACTCTTTTTCTATATTAAAGCTTAAATCGTCCATGGATGAAATTTATAAAACAACCTCATCAGAATTCAGACACCCCATGTGTTTTAACTTTTAAAGTTAAACTTTTAATGTAAAAAAAAAAATGTATCTATTTCTCATTCCACTTGGAATTGGAAGTTGCCGAGTTGGGACCATGGCTAGCCCATTTAAGCATTTACTGGCGACGATGACCGGATGAAACCTGAGCTCGTCGAAGAGACCAAACCTCTTAACACATGAGACCAAGCTTTCCATAAGCATCGGCATGAGTCTCCATTGACAATCTAGATTATCAGAGCTCTGGATATAAGAATACACTGAAAATCCAGGGTAAAAACAGCAATTTTACCAAGAAATATAAACTAAAGACTTAAGTGAAATAAAACAATTATAAAGGTTATGGTATGACTAAATAAACTATCAGTTATCAACCGACAGGCGGTTGTTTATAAAAGTTTCAATAAAAACGTTACCATGACCTAAATGTAATAAACAAGAGTTTTTAATATAAAGACTAACTTGAGTTCAAGTATTACTATGCAGGTAATTAACCCAAGACTCGTGACAAAAGAATTATAGAAGTAGAAGGGCCAGAGTGAAATATTTTAAATATTTCTTAACAGACCAATTACAACGGGCCGGATTTTCTTTAAGTTAAATTAGTTAGTTACGAGATTAGTTAAAAACTTTGTATTAAATAACACTGTAATCAAACACACTCATTACTTCAATACAAAGAGTTAATTCTGGTTAACTCAGATTAACTAAAATAATTCTTTTCAACCAATCTTCTTCTTTCTCCTTAGTGACCGTTTTTCCGGGTAAAAGCCCTTTCTCCAGTGGTCGATAAACCCTAGCCAGCAATCTGGCCACCCCGCAACATTTCGATCGCCCCCGGCTTGAGGAAGTCACTGCATTGTCAGCAACGCCTCCTCAGCGACCTGAAGTTAACATGGTATCTGCCGCTAACGCTCCAGGCGTCCCTCCGGTCAACCGTCCGGCCGCTTCCGCATTAATACCTCCGGCTAATCTCAGAGAAGAGTCTGTGGCACAACTGGCACTCAACAACCCACTACAAACTCCAGAAAATTCGCGAAAATCTTCATCTGGGTCTACTGGTAAATCGAGAGCAAAGGATCATGAAGAGGATTTCTATCAATGATCTTTTTTCAAAAAACAAAGATCCGACAGGTATGTTTCTCCATTACAAGATCCAGAGTCTCCTTTTTTCTTGACCTCCGGTGATCATCCGGGGGCAATTCTAGTCCCTGATAGATTAGTTGGTGAGACCAACTACATTACTTGGGCCAATGTGATGAAGGTTTCATTGGTGGCAAGAAGGAAAGATGCCTTCATCTCTAGACAAATTTTGATGCCCACTGATTGCAACAGTAGAGAATACAATATATGGAAAATAGTTAATGGTTTAGTATTGACATGGATCTTGATGGGGGTGAAACCCGACCAGTACTCCAAGACGCGCAAGCAAGCGCCAAGCGGGGAACTCCGCGGGAAACCGGACCGGAACTCAAGTGTGCAGAGCTCTGCTTCGCTAGGAATCCTTTCGCTCCAAATGACCTGCCTTTAATGAGTGGGGGTGCCCTCTATTTATAGGGGTTCTTATGGGGGCAATATGGTCATTTGGGCAGTAACCGCCTAACTGCCCAACTGATCAGATTGGGTCCAGGGGTCGACTTTCTGGGGGTCGACTTTTCCTGGTGATCGACTTTACTCAAAAGTCGATCTCAGGGAAGTCGATCCTCAGGAAAGTCGATCTTCCTAGGATTCGACCTGGGACCTCCCCAACCCTAGAATAGATACCTCAACTCATCTTAGGCTATCCGGACTTCTAGTTGCTGGTAGGTTGTGACCGTGTTCGGGATACTGTATCACCAGTGATGATAAATTTAGATAATTATATGTGAGAGGTGTACATTGATCACTAGATCACCGATATCAATTCTCTGGTTATGATAACATATCTGTTGCTATAAATTAAGAAGAAAAATCATAAAATAGATCAAAAAGATCAAAAGACAAATTTGAAGAGAAGCAATTAAGCATATGAAAGAGTTAGAAATGAAGATATTGATGATGAAGAGATGGATGAAGAGATGGATGGAGAAAAGTGTTAAGAAAGTTTCGACTGGGATCATTGTATTTCCTGATGGTACTCATCAGGAATTTAGCGATTTCACACATCGATATTCAGAAGTTTTTATGGGTAAAATGTTCCTTTGTAACTCAGATTTTTTACTATTCGGGAGTACGTATACTGAATTGAAAGCAGATGAATATTTAGAGATAGGGCAAATCTACTTTGCTCTACCAAAAACCTGGCTCAATAAAAAAATCGAATCGGTAGAAATGCAAACACTCGCAAATAGAGCGAATCTGGTCATGATGAAGGTGAAAGCAACTATCCATATATCTGGATACTCTGCTGTGACTTTTACGAGAAGTAACCCATATTACAAAATGTAGCACAAATTTCAATTTTATTGATTTATCTATTTTATTCATGTTATTGGTATAATTTTATGTCAGTTATGGTCTATAATTTGCAATTCGTTAAATTTGATATCTTTAGTGTTATGTATTTATAGTTTATTTTATAGTAATTGTTATCATTTTCTTATCCCCTTCAAAGTTCAAATGTGTTCAATCATTCCTTTTGTTTGATTATTAATCAATGAGATTCGAATTCCTAATTTTTTTTTTAAATTACAGATGATATATATATTTCTAAATGATATAATAATATCTAATTTCAAACGTTAGATTTTTGAAAATTTTAATTAATAATTAATGTAATCGATTAAAATGTAAAACCAATCTCACTGTGTTAAAATAAATTGAGGATGTGCGACGTCAATGGGTTCTTTAATCTCTCTTGGTTAATTTAATTTTTGTTTTAATGGGTTTGGTAATTTGCGGCAATTTATTTCATAAGAGGCGATCTTTGATACAGACACATGTCAAAAATAAATTCTCTGAAAATACTTTTTTGGAGACTTAATTGGTCGCCACAAATAAATTCCCACAAATTATTTATGGTGATAATCAACTCTAGATTAAAACTAAATTAAGGTTAAGGTGATGATAAATTTAGATAATTATATGTGAGAGGTGTACATTGATCACTAGATCACCGATATCAATTCTCTGGTTATGATAACATATCTGTTGCTATAAATTAAGAAGAAAAATCATAAAATAGATCAAAAAGATCAAAAGACAAATTTGAAGAGAAGCAATTAAGCATATGAAAGAGTTAGAAATGAAGATATTGATGATGAAGAGATTGATGAAGAGATGGATGGAGAAAAGAGTTAAGAAAGTTTCGACTGGGATCATTGTATTTCCTGATGGTACTCATCAGGAATTTAGCGATTTCACACATCGATATTCAGAAGTTTTTATGGGTAAAATGTTCCTTTGTAACTCAGATTTTTTACTATTCGGGAGTACGTATACTGAATTGAAAGCAGATGAATATTTAGAGATAGGGCAAATCTACTTTGCTCTACCAAAAACCTGGCTCAATAAAAAAATCGAATCGGTAGAAATGCAAACACTCGCAAATAGAGCGAATCTGGTCATGATGAAGGTGAAAGCAACTATCCACATATCTGGATACTCTGCTGTGACTTTTACGAGAAGTAACCCATATTACAAAATGTAGCACAAATTTCAATTTTATTGATTTATCTATTTTATTCATGTTATTGGTATAATTTTATGTCAGTTATGGTCTATAATTTGCAATTCGTTAAATTTGATATCTTTAGTTATGTATATATAGTTTATTTTATAGTAATTGTTATCATTTTCTTATCCCCTTCAAAGTTCAAATGTGTTCAATCATTCCTTTTGTTTGATTATTAATCAATGAGATTCGAATTCCTAATTTTTTTTTAAATTACAGATGATATATATATTTCTAAATGATATAATAATATCTAATTTCAAACGTTAGATTTTTGAAAATTTTAATTAATAATTAATGTAATCGATTAAAATGTAAAACCAATCTCACTGTGTTAAAATAAATTGAGGATGTGCGACGTCAATGGGTTCTTTAATCTCTCTTGGTTAATTTAATTTTTGTTTTAATGGGTTTGGTAATTTGCGGCAATTTATTTCAGAGAATTTATCTTTGATACAGACACATGTCAAAAATAAATTCTCTGAAAATACTTTTTTGGAGGCTTAATTGGTCGCCACAAATAAATTCCCACAAATTATTTATGGTGATAATTGATGGGGGTGAAACCCGATCAGTACTCCAAGACGCGCAAGCAAGCGCCAAGCGGGGAACTCCGCGGGAAACCGGACCGGAACTCAAGTGCGCAGAGCTCTGCTTCGCTAGGAATCCTTTCGCTCCAAATGACCTGCCTTTAATGAGTGGGGGGTGCCCTCTATT